>CM026216.1:8902573-9187573 GCA_014839995.1 Xenentodon cancila | reverse complement strand
AGTCTTTAGTTCATGGAGGTTTTTCTGCCATCGATTTTATTAACATCAGTTTTACGTTATATTTCAGGGTTTGGTCTGGACTCGCTGCTGTGATTAAGACCATTGTCCAGTTGCATTAAGCTTTAATGTTGGACTGATAACTGTGGATGCAGAACTATCCCAAATGATAATTGCTCCTCCACCGTGCTTGAGAGCTGGTATGAGGAGTTTGTCTTTCTGCTAGATGTGATGCTATGGATGACTGTCAAACATCTTCACTTCAGTCTCGTCTTTCCAGAGGGCATTTCAGAAATCTGGTTTACTCAAATACAGTTTTGCAAACTTAAGATGTGATTTGTTGTGCTTATTAGAGAAAAGAACCTTTGTTCTGAAAGCCATTCAAATGAATTACATTTAATGAGTCATTTTCTAAAGGTTTTGCCAATGAGACTTCGATATTAAATCAACTGACGCCTGTAAAGTCTGAGATGTATTTTTGTATTAATCATTTCTCTGAACACTGCATGGCAGGATTTCCGCATGCAAAAATTCTCGCAGTAGCTTTTCATTGCTGTTTGCTGTGAAAACAAATTGACCGCGATGACGTGATCATTACACTGACTGTGCTCATTTAGAGATGAGATTCTCATGTTTGTAAATCCAATCTTCTTCCCCGACTTCTCGCAGTATGAGCAAAACATTTGTTCTGATCTATCGATGACGTCGCACCTCAGCCAGGGATCTGTTTGTTTTTTCGGCTGCCACGGCATCGTGCGTGGCAGAGTCCGTGATTTCAGATTGCATCTCAGTCTCATCATCATCCTTCTCCGTAGACCAGTTTGGTTTCAGACAAATAGTTTTTAAGATCAGCTTGTTTCAACATGTCTGGCCTCCTGCTGTTTCCTTGTCAGAGTAGCCTGAATGAAACAGACAAGCTTCTTTCCGAAACAGCTTCGTTCCACATCTGCCTGGCCTTCACATTCATAACAAAATAAGATCCAGTTTAATAATAAAGTGACGTGGAAATTGCCTGGAAATTGTGTTTAGAGGGAATATTTTCACCGGACATTTTGACCTTAGAGGTTTAAAAATACGGGACTTTTTAGATTTTACCAGTCAAAGTCCGGTATTTACCGGATAAAAGAAACCCAGCTGCATGGTCTGCCCCTGGGCTGAACTTGCTTTGATGTCCAGTCTTGGTAGTACCGGTTCATGTCTTTCACTTGGGAATACTTTTTCTCTCCAAATTGTTTAGAAATGACCTTGTAAGCATTACAATCCAAGAGCTTCTATACAGACCACTGCTGACATCATTCTTCCTTTTTTCCTCCCTCCGTTGCTTTAACACACACACAAATACTCCAAACGTGTCAAAACCTCTGTGGCCCACATCTGCTGATGATCCGTACATTTGATTACCATCACCATGCTACTAATTTCCCTGTTTTGTTTCTATGGAAACAGTCAGAGCCTACTTAGTTTCTCACACACTGCTTCTGCATTTTTGTGTTTTGTTGAATAAATACTGACACCGTGTTTATTTTAAAATCATATTCTCATATGAATTGGAAGTGAGGGGACTTTCTTTGTCACTTAACTTTATATTTTTGTCTTTTTAATGGTGTAACACCATTATATCGCATGAGCGTAAGACCGGCTTGTAACGTAAGTAAGTAAGCTGCTTACTTTTACCACTAGTGTTGTCTATGTGGTGTTTTATGCTCATGTGCCATCCGTCCACTTTGTTCTCTCCATCGGAGAACATGGACACACTGCTTCCATCTTTAGAGACACCGTGTTAACTGTTCCCTTGTGGCGTATACGCGGATAGTTTATTGTGTATACACCATGTTTCCCCATCAGCAATATGGGCTTTTATGATGGGAGTGGAGTGACATGGAGTGCATTCCAGCCTGTGAATGATTATGTCTGGCCGCTCTTCATGCTGCCGCTCTCATGGAGAAATATGCAGATGGAATAACAGAGATACATATCCACATTCCTCTCAAGGTCCCATGAGTCCCGAGAAAAAGAAATGTATTCATATGAGAGTATGGTTATGTAACTCAATTAGAGCGCTCATATTAAACAAAAAAGTAGTTTGAGTTGACGTTCACGTTCAGCTGCAATTGTCCTTTACCTCGAGCAAATTCTGCGTGGTCTTTCCAAATCAATGCATTCCTGACTTTTACATCCATATTTGCTTTTCCGTTGCGTGTTGTTTCTAACGGATGCATCACTGAGCAAGTTCATCAAGGGCAGAACCTGGAAAGAGGCCAAAACTGCATTCTGCCTCGCAAAGCAAACTTTATTCAAGTGCAGGCAGGCTGCTGGAAGTGCTGTGACAGCGTAGTGCTGGAAGAGCCTGCAAGTCGTCTTCCTGCGTTTTTGTTCCCTTAATGGGTCCTGCTTGTTACAACTTGTCCAGGATATGCGTTAATAAGAATCCAGAACTAGTTTTTCTACTGCTTGAATCAAATTTGTCATTTGAAGCCAACAGCGCTTTTACTGTCCTACATGAACTGCCTCTCTGCAGGTAGAGGGGTGATGGTGGAAAGTATCCTGAAGGACGATGAAACTCTGACGTCATTCCTGCTGAGAGACATTCCTCTGACAGAGTCTGTGGTGCATCATCTAGTTAATGCCCAAATCAGGCCTGAACAGGTACACAGACATTTACGCACGTGCATACTGCCACCCACACAAGGTCATGAGTACACAATGTAGCATTTTACATCAATAAATCAATACCTCATTCATTTGGAAATTTATTTTCAGCCTCATAGACTAGTTTTTTCCACCAAGTAGAGGCTTGTGTGTGGCAGTTGTGTTAATCTACCTCAGAGTCAGACCTTAAACTTAAAGGGGACATAGTATAAAAAGCTTCTGTACAGACAAACCTTTCATTAATACCTAAAGCCAATCTGTTTTTCTTGACAGAAAAGGTCATAACAGTCTTTTTGGAATAGTTAGTTTTTTTTGGTAATTGATAGTTGACATGATTGTATGGAGGACAGATCTCGAGTACAAAATATAACAATATTCTGACAGGACAGTGTCAGAAGAATAAAAATCCTCATGTCCATGTTTTCTCCGAACCCACCTACATCTCCTGTCCTTTCTTTCTCAGTTTGCTTTTGGGGTCCCAGACTTGCATTTAAAAGACATTGCTTGCAGCCTGAACCTGCTGGAGCGATTCCTCGTTTTCCCCAGCCGCCGAGGACTCTACGCCGTCCGCAACGCCATGTGCATCCTGACCCCACAACGGCTGCAGATCATCGAGGACAAATTCTATGCCAACGTCGACTTTTTCAAACTTTTCCGGCTGGTCAGTGTGGGGTTTTCTTTTTTTTTTTTTTGTTTTTTGTTTTTTGCTCTTGCACCAGTTTCATGTTAAAAACTTGCACGTTGAGAATATTTGACACATGAGATTTATACTGCGTTAACCTTTTAAAATGCTGTAATTCAAGTGGTAGTATTTTGTGTTTTTACACAGTACCTGCACCCTTCTAGTACTGTTGCCAGTTAAACTATGATCTCATCTCCTGCGGTTTGACTGTTTATGAGCGGAAGGAGTATTATATCTTAATTTGCTCCAATTATCTCCTTGGTTTTTGAAATAGGAAAAAGAAGTACTATAGAGCTGTCTTTGGATATGTTCCATTTGGGCTCTTGCCACATTATGAACTTATTTGAAAAGGTTGTCAATGGAGTGAAGATCAGTGAGAGCTGAGCCAAGTGCTGGTTGGATGACCTGAGGCTGGCATGGAGCTGCGTAGGAGCTGGAGCACGTGGCAGTGCTAAACTAGTTATCAAGCAATTTTTGCAATATACTGCAGGAAAAGTAGTTGTTCTTTTTCAGTTAATCATGGTGTTATTTAAAATACATGGTGTTATCTAAAACAGAATGTTTTCATAATTGGTTATTAGATTCTGACCTGCTGGAAGTCAGAAACACCAATGATCAGCGAGGAGTTTCCTCATCCTGTTGCACGTTTAGCCTTTGAGCTTTGTGTTTGTGCACCACATGTCTACGGTCTGTGCTCATCCAAGTCATGCTCACACAAGCCTGTCTCTGATCTCAAGTGCGCTTAAAGTCAGTTGACACAATGGATAAACAGGTGCTTGTGTTTTTATGAGGGCTGTGAGTCAGAGAGGAGCAGCGGTTTCTCAGAGAAATGTAGGAAAATAATAAACAAGGTGTTATGCTCCAGTTGTGTTGAAGTATAATTTAAAAACCTCTCGCAGAAATCCACACTTTTTCTCCCCTTCATACAAATCGATCCAAACCGTTCTCATCCGTGGATCCACGCCACCAGTGTCAATCAGGGCTCGCTTCAAGAAACTTGAAGACGCACCTCTTCTGAGAACTCCCCTGTAACAGCGCAACTTATCCAACTCACATCTAACTTTTCTACATTCACTTTCTCCACAGCTTTCTCAATATTTCAGCACAGTACATGTTTTTCTTCTTTGTCATATTCATTTAAATGACTTAGCACTAAATGCCAGGGCCTCTAACTGCTCTGTAGCTTGATTGTTGCTCCTCGCTTGTGAGACACGGTGGATAAAAGTTTGCTAAATGAGTAACTGTAACTGCAGATTGATTAAAGTGTTTTGTTTTCTGTATTTTAATACTAGACAACAGTAATTACTTCTAAAAAAAGAAAGAGAGAGAGTTAATTATGGGCTAAAGACTAGATTAGAGTGTCCTGCAGCTCCAGTAACTTGAGGTAACTCCAACGACCTGTAAGCCAGGACGCATCGGCTGAGCAGACAGAGTTGGCATCTTTCTATTATTAGCTAAGTGTAGGGACACTGCTGTGTTTAGTAGTCAGTGCGCGCCAAGAGTAAACATGAACCACTACAAGACAGACAACAACAGAGGCTGGCCTTTGACTCGTCTTCATCCAGGCACAATCCCATGGAAACATGCCAGCTGGGCTTAGCAGCGCTATGCGTGTCTCAACGTCAAGTCCCGTGCCGTTCGGTCTTAATGTCATTATTATATTTATGTGTGGCGGCTGGCTGCTGTCCAGTGTGACCACAGCCACAGACTGAAAGGGCCTAAGACGTTGTTCCTGGATGTCGAGAAGTCTCCCGCTCATGCAGTGAGACAGAAATGTGAAAAAGGAAGGATGTTTGCGATGGCTGTCCTGTGCCGCGGCTTCGCGCTGCTTCCTGAACCTTTAGCCTGTTGTGTTGTGAGCTTTCCAGCAGATGATGAATAAAAGGGGGTTCACAGGTAAAGATAAAGGGAAAGCAGCAACACTCAAATGAGAGATGTATGAGACATGTGGTGTTTGAGAAACAGAATACGTCACGTTCATATCTTAAAGTCAAATATTTTCATGCAACTCTGTTAACCTATGTTTTTTTTTTTTTTAATCTTTTTTTTTTTTTTCCTTGTAGCTTCCCCGCATACTGGATAATTACTCCAATGGCATCGACATTCACTTCTGGGTCCGGGTTGTGTCTGCCATTTCAGACAAGCTGGAAGAGGTAGGACTCGGCCGGAGCGGCCCCCGGTAGCTCCCTTTCAAAAGTTCACCGCTGCCTAATTTTAGCTGCCAGGAAACAGTTGCTTCCTCCTGCCCGAGTTTTTACGCAAACAGACAGTAGGGGGATAACATTTTGTGCGTATTAGGAAGGCTAAATCCAGAGCAGGCCCGTTCAGCCTCAAAAACAGATAACTCATCATAATGGTACCGTCCCACCGAGCAAAAAAAAACAAACACTCAGCCTGTAAGGTCAAGTTTCCCATCGAGGGAAAGGTTACCTAAATGCTTCGGCTTTCATAATGTGTTTCTTTGGTTTTCTCTCACTAACAGTACGTCTTTGCACATTATTATTTGCACAAACTTCCTACATCGCTGCCACCATATTGTTATTACTCAAGTGGCTTTGCCAAGTCAGCTTTTGCTTAGAAACTACAAAATGATGTATAAGTAGTAGTAGTAGATGTATAAGTAAGTAGAAACTTAAAGTTACATCTAAAACTTTTTGTTGTGCAGTCTAGTTTGTAGCCGACATTATAGCCTGCCTACACTTTTACTGTTTACGACAATGTGGAGATATTGTTTTGTTTGTTGTAGATGTTTCCAAGGGATATTAATTGTAGTTGACAGCCTGACGTGCTGTTGGCGAGACGGTTGTCTGTGACAGTGCATGGTCAAAGCGGAAGATTCGAACAATTCCGTCCTTTCTCTTCCTGCAAATTAGAAGGTGGAAGATTCCCCCAAATCCTCCAAAAACGTTCATGCAAATACTCAGTCATGTGAAAAACAAAGCACACCCTCTTTTAAATCTGAGTCTTTTATGTGTCAGGACATGCCAAGAAGGTAGAACATCAGCAATGATAATAAAGAAGCAACTGCTGATCCCCCTCAGTCTAGGAAGGGTTACGAGTCTATTTCCTATAATTTTACAAGACATACAGGTGAAAGTCCACCCCAAGGTCTAAAATGGCAGGTAATGTCAGCGGGTTATGCTCCAAAGAGCTCAGTAAACATGCTTAATGTTCGCTTTCACGACATTACAGTTAGAAAAAGATCATGTGGGGCTTGTCTGGAGTGTTGACAGGACAAAGTGTTGTAAAAGGCTAATAGCAGCAAGAGATAAGTTTGAAAGTTTGATTCGATTAAACATGAAGACTTCTGGAACAAATGACTTTTAGACCTAAAAGACCAAAGTGCAAATGTTTGGCCATAATGCAACAGTAACTGTAACTGACAGTCAAGGTTAACATATTAATATTGAAGTTTCTTTGGCGATTTTACCTATAATAGAGTTATATCATGGCCTAAAAACAGCTCCGTTTGAAACCTGGTAGTGGATGTAATTAATGTACTTTTGAAGATGAACTTATCTTTCTCTTTTCTTACTGAAGATCTGTTGTCATTTCTTATCTCTTCGCAGCTGTTCCACAGGAACAGCTTCAGGGAGTTCATGGAGGTCATGACTCCCCTCTTCCAGAAAGATCTGTCTTTCAGGCAGGTGATGGCTGCTGCCTCTAGGCTGGTATGTGGCTACACTGAAGGGGCTTTTTCTCGAGTTACCTCCTTTAACTGGTACGAGGACAACAACTACAAAGCCTTCCTGGGGATCGGCAGCGGGAGGCCGAAGAGTAACTACACATATGACAACAGCACCAGTGAGCGGATCACATGATCATATAATAGAGCAGATCAAAGGAAGGGCAAAGCTTCTTGAGAGTGCATCATTCTGTACTCCTGACTACCTGCAGTACTACAGACAATAAAAGTAGTAGAAACACTAAAAGCAAAGTAATAATTTGAGAAATAACAATATAGATTTTGATGAGCATGATAACAACCAATCAAATCAAACCGTTTTAGGTCCTGCTGACATGATTTGTTTAGTTTGCGATAGCGGTCATGCATGTTGTAATCTTTACATTCAGCTCCTTTCTGCAATGACCTGATGAGGGAACTGGAGTCCCATCCTGCCACCAGGGTTGTGTGGAACTCTGTGAAGCCTATGCTGATGGGACAGATCCTCTACGCGCCAGACTCACCAGCTGTCAGGCAGATCATACGAAATGTAAGTGATGCAGTGATAAAGTAGATAATAGTAGATAAAAATGTAAGAACATGTATACATTTGAAAATAAAATGAAAGGAGCACGATATGACAGGTCGCCACCCAGAGATCCTTCCTGTCACACAATGACGTCCATATCTTTGTTTTTCTTCAGCGCAGGCGAGCTTGACACGGTGAACAATGCATTTCCCCCCAAAAAAGGGAATCAGTTTTCCCCAAGTCATGTTCAGCCCTTTGTATCTAGATGTAGATAAGTACTGGTCAAAGCCCTGAAGCTGGGGGCTGCAGTCATGGATGGCTCGGTTGCAATGGAAGAACACAAGCTGATCGGCTGTGGTGACTGTGACACAGTCCACTGGCGCCGTGGCCTTTTTCTGTGTTATCCTGGTACTGACGTCTGTCCTTAAAAGATGTGTGCTCACGCACACAAGGAGACACACAAACACACTTGTGTTTTTCCTCTGAGTTGGCCTTTAGTGACCTCCTTCTTTTCCTCTTCCCCTCAGATGGGATCTTAATTGCTCAAAGAAAGTAATGTCCGCAGGTTTAATCCATTCCTCGACAAAAGTAAAAACCCAGTCTCTACAGGTTCTTTGTTGTCGCGCTCTCATGCTGCACAACAGTGTATTTCAAGTGAAGATTCATGCTTTGAAACATATGTTGTCGTGTTTTCTCTGAGTGCTCCTGTGGAATATTGAGGTGTGCAGGTCTTGACGACATCACTAACCTCTTGCTGTTCTTAAGAAGTCACCTTCAAGTGTTCAAGTGATCTGCTTGAACACATTTAAATGAATACAGCTAAGTTTTAGAATTAAAGTCAGATTAAAGTACTGTAAATTTGGAACTATAAAGTCACATATGTACTGTATATGTCTCCATTGGCTCGTATTTACTGTATCTGTAGAAAAACATGTGCCAAGTTGGGCCCACAACGCTCTACATCTTACCTCCTTCACTTTGACAAAATCACCTAAGGAATCCTTGAGTTCCCGTCTCCTCTTCTTTTGACTGGTGTTTTGAACCGTCTCATGGAATGAGGAAGCTCTAACTTGTGGGAACCTCACTGGGATTCACTGAGCCGGCTGAATGCATTCAGCCACTTGTCACCAACGGCCTCTATTGTCACCCTGGCTGCATTGTCCCCATTGTCACCCGAAATCAGACACACACAAGAGGAAGGCGTTTAATTGGGTGTACTCTTGAGTACTTTTATCCCCCACTGCACATGACTGAATGCTGAAGTAGCCAGCCTTGGGTGTGCGCCATACAAAGCACTGTACACATCCAGGGTTTGAACGATAAGCGTGCAGTAAATATTTGACGATTTGGCACTGAGTGCATTTGTTGGTGGTTATCTGTAAAGGCCCACGGGAATACTTTGTGTGAGAATGTGCGTGTTGTCTTTGCAAAGCTTGTTTTCACGGGCATTTAATGTGGGAATGGTATGTAGCAGGAGATTAGGAGATCTGCGACTGCGTGTATGAGAATCCAGGACCTTTATGTACACATGTTGTTTGAATGTTTTCACCAACATGTTAGGTTCTTCTGTAAAGTGGATAAATGTTTTTATCCACATATATTACTATATTTTGATGTCCATTTCTGCCACAGGCAAACACTACATTTGAGGAGCTGGAGAGGCTGAGGACGATGGGGAAGGCCTGGGAGGAGGTCGCTCCTCAGATTTGGGCTTTTTTCCAAGATGGAGTTCAAGTCAAGATGATCCGGGTAAGGCAACAACGTAGTTATTACTAACTAAATTAGTGGTATGGACATCTTGTAATATGTACCAGCACTGCTGTTATATGAAACATGCAATGCATATGATGATCTGTTTTGTTGTTCCCATTCAGCAGACATGCAATGACCTACAATTACCTCTTTGAAAGAGGTGATAAATGATGTTGTTGTTGTTATTTTATGCTGAGCTTTTTCCTGGCTAATTTTTCCAAAGTCTCAGGATCTTCTGCTTGAATATAGAAGCTTATCTAAGAAGATAAGTTAGGATGTTTGAGAGGTTATGAGATAATGAGTTCTCTGGAGAGATGCACCTTCAAGAGCTTGTTGAAGGTAGGGAGGGATGCTGCTCTTCTAACATCTACAACTACCTGATCCAGTTTCCTTCGTCCTACTCCAGGGATTCTCCTTAAAATTACAAAAGCCTTGGGGGTATAAATGGACGTTATGCCCTGGATTTGTGAATAACATTCAGCTTTGGAATCTTTCAGCAAATGATTTTTTATATAATTACTGGAAGGGTATATGGCACTTCATTCGTTTAATGAACTAAAGCACTAAATACAGGCACAACACCAACACAGTCAGTGTAGGCTGATGTAATCAGCATGTTAATTAGAATCAAATGTCACTATGGATTTTCACCGGATAAATTAAGACTATTTACTGTGTGAATGAAAATTGTATGGCACCACCTCATGCATTAATTTCATACGTCTATGATCAATAGTCGCTCTGGATCTTTATGAATCTGATGAAAGCTCTATCTGTGTCTCTTTTTCTTATATTGTAATTATAATCGGCCACTCCCAGTGTTGCACGCTGGGAATTCTGATTTCACGGTCTGGAGCTCTATAGCTTAAATCAAGAGTTTATGTGGCATATTGAAATAGACATGGCCTGATATTTCTGATACTACATCACAGAAAGAAAAATTTGAGATATAGATGCCGCATGGTTGAAGAAGGACAACTGGTCATCGATCATGACACCCAGGTTTCTCACAGCTTTGGCAGGACAGAGGCGGTTTGTTGAATCACCAACAGTTCAGTCTTTTAGAAGTTTAGCTGAAGTTGGTTTTCTTTCATTCATGCGGATACAATATAATGCCAAACGTATTCGCTCACTCATCCAAATAATGGGATAATAATGTCCATATAGTGTATATCTGAGAGAGTAGCTGAGATTCATGCCATAGGCTTTATAGGATGATGCACCTTTAGCTGAGAATAGCTGGTCATCTCTGAGTGAATCAGAAAAACGGGCTGCTGATAGCTGCCACCTTCCTTGTGAAAAAAGACGCAAAGTTGTTAGCTGAGTGTGGCGGCTAAGGAGGGTTGAGTAGTGATTTGAAGGCAGAAAATAGTTTCTGTGTCTCTGTGGTGTTGCTCAATATGTTGTTACTAAAAGCAATTTTGACAGCTCTCATGTCAGAGCTAATGGTGGATAGAAGAGTCTGATAGCTCTCAAGATCAAGGTCCCTGGATTTATGTCATTTTATCTCAACAGCTTTGACAGAAGAGCTTCCAGTGGATATTTGTTAGCCGTGGTTAAAACGGGTTGGAGCTTGCAGGTTTTGTGAAAGGAGAACACAGGGTATCCAGACAAGAGCTCAGTGTCGAGCAGAGAGATCATTGACCTCAAGTGAGGAAAATGTGCTGAGAGTAGGTCGAGCAGAGGCGACCGCTTCAGACAAGTGGGATGGAGTAGACTCAAGTCTTGTATCTTCTCTTAACCCCTTTTCCTCGCAGTTGTCAAATAAATTTTATTTTACTTCATTTTTGTTTCAGGATACCATCAACAATCCATCTGTGATGGATTTCATTGATAGGAGTTTAGAAGATGCACCTTTCTCCTCCAAACACATCCTGAACTTCCTGCACAACGGCCCACAAGAAGACCGTCCGTACGATATGCCTAACTTTGACTGGCGAGACATCTTCCACCTCACTGACCGGGTCACTCGGATGCTCAATCAGTATGGAGAAGTGAGTCCTGTAGGAATTATTAAAGGAGAACTTTTTTTTTTTATTTTTTAATGATTGCTTTCCTCTAGAAGAACTCATGTCAGACAAATATATATCAACTTGAGGTTTGTTCGCTCTGCACTGTCACTACTTTGTAACGTCGCCTCAGACTGTAAGAATCATTTTAAGGTGTTTCCCTTCTTATTTGTGGATTGTTGCCCATTCTTCCTGCAAAAAGCTTCTTGCTCTCTAGGATTTATGGCCTGTTAGGAGGGAACATCGTATCATTTTAAAAGTTTTTCCTTTTGACAGTAAGAATCTTTACTTTTCACATCCCATTTCAAATGTAAAGTTCAAACAGAGGTTTATTCATGAAATAACCCTGATTTGAACACCCAGTACCCAGCACTCAGTACCGCTTATGCCATAGTTAGAAGATTTAGATAAAGTGTGTTCTCGCTCTGTAAATTGTTCTACCAATGTGTGAAAATCTACCCAGGTGGGCATGAGCCAGCATTAAAAGCCAGTTGTCCACCCTCTTTTGTTCAGCAGTGATTGAGTGTTGGTAAAAACATCACATACCCTTTCTTGCGGAGACCCTCCACATTTGTGGATGCCAATTCATTTGAAACAAAATGAAAACTGCCCCTTTCCATGCAAAGACTAATGGGGATGAGAGGCTTAATGCAATGGGGGGTAACATGGGGTGTACTGGGGGCAAGGCTGGGTAGATGGTCAGTGCACTTTGTTTTTGTCCAAGTTGAAGCTTACAGCACTTGAGTGTGACAGGGTTACTGGGAACGACGGAGGCCGATTAGATACAGCTGTCACTCCGTCCACTGTTCTTTATAAAGAGACAACAATGACCATGAGCTTGATGGTTGGCTGGCTCACGTTGGTGGCACAGATGCGCATCACACCACCACACCACCACACCACCACGCCACAGGGGCTGCAGTGGTCCTGTCAGCCGATGCTTCAGTAAATAAAGGGATGGTCTTTTAGGTGCGAATCACTGACTGGTCATGTTCACTTATAAAGTGTGAAAGTGCCTGTATCATTGATGTATGGCTTCAGTTGGCAGAGCAAATTGCATTTGTATGTTCTGGGTTTGTTCTGGGTTTGTTCTGGGTTTGAGTTTGTACTCTCAGTGGTAAATAACAGTTTTGGAAGGATTCCCTTTGGATCCGAGCCCTCCTTATTTGCATTAGTTTACAGTGAATGGCTATATCAGACACGCTTTTCAGGGAAAAGACAAGCACTTCTGCAAATGTGAGAGGCTCTTTGAGTTTCTGGCCAACGCTGGTATTTCTGGGCTTTTCACATTTTTGGCCATGCTAGTGGCATAGCTCAAAGGATGGCAGCGTTACCTTGTTAGTGGCTCCAACGCTTTAGTCAAGGCTGAAATATCTCAGCACCTATGAGATGGCCTGTCATGAAGTGTTGATGATATTGTAACTAAAGAACAGATTTTTTTTTTTTAAAATAATATTTTATTTTTTATTTTTTACAGACTATTAGCAGATTGAACAGTAAACATTTTGGAACATCAGTGAATTGTTTTAAGGGATGTCATGTCATATGGGATGTCATCTTTTTTTTTTATACAAGACCTTCAGATATATGATATTTTGCAAGTTATAGTTTTTTGCATCAGTTGACAATTTTATTGACATTTTATTTAATTGCCTTCTTTAACTCTACAAAACAAATATTAATATGTTGAACTAAGACTGTGAATATGGGAAACATCATACCTGATACATTTCACCATGTTACCCTCGTCTTTCTCTCCGGAAGATGTTTAATTTTACTTTTCTCTCTCTCTCTCTCTCTCTCTCTCTCTCTCTCTCTCTCTCTCTCTCTCTCTCTCTCTCTCTCTCTCTCTCTCCTGTTTACCTTCCCTCTCCCAGTGTGTCATCCTTGATAAGTTCATAGCTCTGCCCGATGAGGATGCTGTTACCCATCATGCCTTAAATTGGTTGGAGGAAGGCAAGTTCTGGGCAGGCCTCGTCTTTGTGAACATGTACTCTTGGACTACTAATGTTCCGCCTCATGTTAAGTTCAAAATCCGTATGGATATTGATACAGTGGAGCGCACCAATAAAGTCAAAGACAGGTTAGGCTCAAACATTAAGCAGAAACGATGTGTCAGGGTTGTGATGAAAGATGCTAAACAAGCATTTATTTATTAGGTACTGGGACCCTGGACCCAGAGCTGATCCAATGGATGACCTGCGCTACGTTTGGGGTGGCTTTGCTTACCTTCAGGACATTATAGATCATGGGATCATCAAGACTCAGACAGGAAAGGAGTGGCCTCTGGGTGTTTACCTACAGCAGATACCTTACCCCTGTTATGTGGATGATCTGTGAGTGGAACCATAATCTAATTAAAAGTTAGATCACATCAATAACTGAGAAGAACGCATTTGTGGTTCCTCGTGTCAGTGAGCAGGTTCTTCAGGTCTTTCTCTTTCTCCTCTTGTCTAGCTTCATGCTGACATTGAATCGCTGTTTCCCCATCTTTATGGTGCTGGCCTGGGTCTACTCTGTGTCCATGGTAGTGAAAAGCATTGTTCTAGAGAAGGAGCTACGCTTGAAGGAGACCCTGAAGGCCATGGGGGTCACCAACGGAGTCATTTGGTCTACTTGGTTTATTGACAGCTTCGTCATGATGGGCACCAGCACAGCTCTTCTTACGGTCATCATCATGGTAAGAAAAAACCTCCCAAAGTTAGTATCTGTTCAACAAATATGTACATTCTTTTTAATAAATCTGGCAAGCGATGCACGAGATATAATCTCCTATTACTGTTTGTCTTTTATCAGATATCTCTTATCCATCTGTCTTTGTTAACTTTTCAAGAAAAAAAATGTCAAGAAACCCTCCGTTTTGTTGGGAATCATTACTCGTTTTCCTTGAAATAATCAGTTGATAAAAAAAAGAGCTCACTAAGTGCATACTTGCCTTGTGAATAATTAATAGAAGAACTGTAGATAGTATGACATCATGAGAACTGAGTCAGTGGAGGGTCCTGCAGCAATGGGCTTGTCAGTGATTAACAGGTACGACGTTAACAACGAGGGCTCATGCGACCTCTTGTGGAAGTTTGATTTTTCCTACCTAAATCATTCAAAATGTGGTAGAGTTGGCAAGTGGTGTGTGTGACTTCTGCTCAGCATCCCAAGGTTTCTAAAATCCCATGAAGATCCAGTTTTTCAATTTCTCACAATACTGAATACAAGCAGACCAAAGACGTTCCCCTCGTTTGTAAAAGGATGGTGTCATGAATTTGAATATTCCAGTTAACTAAAATTATTACATGCAGCACATTGGACGCAGAGTGTGAAATATTTCACCTTCCTTTCAATTACTAATAAATAAATAATTAAGAACTTATGTGATTGAAACTTTGACTTCAGCTGTGCAGATTTAAAAACACAGTTTGTATGTTCCTCTTTTATCTCCAGGGAGGGAGAGTACTGAACTACAGCAATCCCATCATCCTTTTCCTCTTTCTGCTCACCTTCACCATGGCTACCATCATGCAATGCTTCCTCCTGAGTGTCTTCTTCAACCAGGCAAACCTGGCTGCAGCCTGCTGCGGTATCGTTTACTTCACCCTTTATCTTCCACACATCTTCTGCTTTGCTTGGCAAGACCACATCACCAAAGACATGAAGATCCTGGTGGTGAGTCTCCATAACTGCAGCATACACACATTAATTCAGCTCTAATCACAAAACAGCGCAGCTACTTACAAACTTCGAGATTCATTCATATTCTCTAAAAGCATAATCCGTTCCTTAATTAAATGACGAGTATTACTGCTGGAAATCTAAAACATGAGGATTATCTGAATATGCTGAACAAATCTGCCTCCTGCTGCAGAGTCTGCTGTCCCAGGTGGCTTTTGGCTTTGGTACAGAGTATTTATCCCGGTACGAGGAGCAGGGTATGGGTCTCCAATGGGATAACATCCAAACCAGCCCCCTGGAGGGAGACGAGTTCTCCTTCCTCACCTCCATTTGCATGATGGGCTTGGACACGGTGCTGTATGCCGTTCTGGCCTGGTACCTGGACAATGTCTTTCCAGGTTAGTGTGACAGAAACAAATAAAGGGTCTGATTACATCATAAAACACACAAAATGCTGATGTCTTACATTGTTATTGTCTTCACAGGACAATATGGAATTGGCCGTCCGTTTTATTTCCCCATCCTGCCTTGTTACTGGCTCAACAGAGTGGCTCCGGCTTCAGGTGAGCTCACCGCGTCATAGTCTCTGTATTTGCTGTGCGTTTTTTAAATATTATCATTATAATAAAAGCTAACCAGACTAGAGTATGTGTCATGACATTTGTCATCTTGTTAAGATGCTAATAAATAACTTTTCCAAAGGGATTGACAAAATCGAGTTGGATAGAAAAGGTTTCGATAACCTGGCAAAAAAGGAACAAGCGGAGGTTCAGAAACAAGAGGAGGAAAATGTTGAGAAGGAGAAGTCCAAAGCCAAGGAGGCCACACCCTCATGTGAACACCACGATGAGCGCAGGAGGGGAAAGGAGAGCCAGGCTGAAGACGAGAGAAACCAGGAGAAAGATGGTAATTCGTGCTTGGAGTTCGCCTCATTACTCTATCCTCAGGGTTAACGTTCGCCAGCAGATTTCACCTCCAATTAAGTAAATTATTAAATAGAAGCATACTCCCGATCTCAGTGCAGGCTTGATCTCTTTCTCAGAATTTTCCATCTTTGATGAGGTTGATTGTGTGGGAACTCAGTGTCCTTGTGTGTGTGTGTGTGTGTGTGCTCTTGCCAGCATATGTGAACACACACACATCCCACCTCAGTTTCATGCTTAGTTAATGAGTGACATCACGTTTTTCTTTACACTGCATGGCATTCCAGTCCCCTGATTTCATCCTTTCATCAATGTTTGGTAGATGAAATGCACTTATATTTCTTTTTCCAAAAAGATGTGATTGAATGCATTCATAAGGATGTAAATGTTCAACACTGCTCCAGAAAAAAAAAGAAATGTTCTTTTTACTGTCTACAGAGCAATCATTCTTTGAAGGAGAGCCAGAAGATCTGGTGAAGGGTGTTTGCGTCCAAAACCTGGTCAAAGTGTTCAGCAGTTGCTCCTCACCGGCCGTCGATGGCCTCAGCATCAATTTCTACGAGAGCCAGATTACTGCCCTCCTTGGCCACAATGGAGCTGGAAAGACCACCACCATGTCCGTAACACTGATGTTGTACGAGCAGGCTTTCGCACGTGCGCTGAATGGTGAACACGTATAAGTCTATCTTCTCTTTCTCACAGGTCCATCTTGACTGGTATGTTCCCTCCCACCTCGGGGACGGCAATTATTTATGGCAAGGACATCCGCACAGACATGGACAGCATCCGTCTATCTCTGGGGATGTGCCCTCAACACAACATCCTTTTTCAACAGTATGCAGTCAAGCTATGTATCAAAGTGTCTCCACATTTTCTGGACACTTAACATCGCAAAACAGCTGAGAAGTGATTAAGGCTTTGTGGTACATGAGCAGATTTACAGTTATCGCTTCTTCAGCTTTCCTATGTTCTGTTTCAGCATGACTGTGGCAGAGCATATTCTCTTCTACTCGCTGCTGAAAGGCTGCCCGACGGCTGAGGCTCAGGAGGAAGTAGAGAACATGCTGCAGGATCTGGGCCTCCCTCACAAGAGAGATGAACTGGTTCAGAACCTCTCAGGTCTGTTCAAAAGCAGACTTAAGACACAGCTGTGGTAAGGCTGGTATTTTGCAAGCTAAAACCACACTGATCATCAACCGTATGATGTTCTTATACAGGCGGCATGCAGAGGAAGTTGTCAGTCGCCCTGGCCTTTGTTGGTGGAGCCAAGGTGGTGGTCCTGGATGAGCCCACCTCTGGGGTGGACCCATACTCCAGACGCTCAATCTGGGACCTTCTCCTCAAGTACCGCACAGGTAACACGGACAAACTTGGTCATGCTTGTCACGAAGCTGGATTGAGCTCATGAAGTCAATCTTATCCTCTACATCACTCTGTTTTCCCTCCTCCTATTATCCTTCCCTTGCCCATTTTGCAGGGCGCACGGTGATCATGTCCACTCACCACATGGATGAGGCGGACCTGCTGAGTGACCGGGTAGCAATCATCTCTCAGGGTCGCCTCTACTGCTGTGGTTCCCCCATATTCCTCAAGAACTGTTTCGGTGCCGGCTTCTACCTCACGCTCGTGCGCCGAATGAAGCATGACACGCTCAAGGTGGGGATCGGTGTAGATGAGATGCTTTTTTTGTGAAGCGCTTTGAAAATGAAATGATGATTTGAGGATGTTGAGGATATGCAGCTGGCAGACTAGTTTCTGCCGTATCATATCTTTGGAGAAATGCATACGAAACAAAGTACTTATATTACTAACTTTCATAGCCTGGCGTATTACACAGTTCTCATACTTGGTTTCATATAGAATAACTAACTTGGAGTCTGATCAAAGCAGCTCTTCTTCTTATACTTTTAACAGGAGTTTATTCACATCATCCCCAAGTGCCTGGTGACAATAGCAGAGAAATCAAAGAAATGAAAGATGTGTTTTTAAAAAAGAAAATGCTCTCTGGTGTCATGTTGCCCTGCAGACCAGCTGTGACTGCGCAGAGGATTGCTCCTGCAAATGCTCAAAGTGCTCCACGTTTAAGGCCAATCAGGAGGAGAGCCAGGTCGCAGACAGACAGATGGAGGGTAAGAAGGTCACAATGATACCGTTAGTGTCAGCCTGAGCGTGAGATGCCATGTTTGTTCATAGTGTCCCTGAAGCTGTTTTTAGAGCAGCCACTTGTAGCATTATTGGTGTAATCAGATGTAATATTTTGTTGTGTTTAATGATTAGTGCCCTCTCAGTGGATTGAAGTTGGTAATCTCAATGTACCTGCTGTTAACCTGCAAGATCTGCAGTCTTGCTTTTATGTGCTAAATGTTAGGAAAATGTCCTTCAGCTGACTTATTTCACATGTAGAAATATAAAAATGTTTAACTAAACTGTCCTGGAGGACAGTTTGCCAAAAATAGGTGCGGGAAATAAAAGCAGGCGTAATGAAAACATCAAGAACAGCTGTGAGAGTGGAAATCTGATGAGATCCAATTCATCCTCCCATCCCCAGGTAACATGGAAAGCATCGTAGCCTTGGTCCACCATCATGTTCCACAGGCTCGTCTCATTGAGGCCATAGGCCAGGAGCTGACGTTCCTGCTGCCGAACCGGAACTTCCAGCCCAGGGCCTACGCAAGTCTGTTCAGGGAGCTGGAGGAGACGCTTGTGGACATCGGCCTCAGCAGCTTCGGTGTGTCTGACACGTCTCTGGAGGAGGTGCGTGGAAACTGCTGCAAAACAAATGCCTCATTAACAGATCAATTTTGGATAGAAAGTGCAAAAGAACATAAGAGTTCTGTTTAGGCAGTCATTCCCATGTAAATGATGTTCATGAGCCTTTGTGCATGAAGACCTCCAGTTAGGTTTGAGTCCTGACAAAAACTTACTTTCTTTTAGATATTTCTAAAGGTCACTACAGATGGAAATGCAACCAACAAGAAATGCATCCAAGGTACATAAAACAAGGAAAAACTGCGCAGGTTTTTGTAGAGCATCATTCTAACGTTCCCGTCTCTTCCTGTTAACTGACTGTGTGTGATTGTGTTGTTTTCATTGTTGTCCTGTCTTATCTATTTATCCCTGACCATGTACGTTATGTCCTTCATATCCCTTTTTAACCCTCCCAGATATAAAAGCGTTGCAAAAGATTACGCGAGCTAGTTTCTGTGGATTCAACAGAGTTGCTGTTGATGTGGAAGCGCTCAAAGGTGACAGCGGCTTTCAGGCTCGTTGCTCCAGGCAGCTATTACCGTTGTGGGACAAACACACCTCAACACTTTTTATGTTGGCTTATTTTGATCCAATGAGAAACAATGGATGGATCAAACAGTTAGAGGGTTTCCTATGACGGCAAACCTGTTTACTTGGCACAAATACTGCAGTGGGGTTCGTTAGTGTCGTTCAGCCCAAAGTAGGACTTGGATACCATCATCTCCAAAGCATCACCAATTGACAACTGCACGCATGGACTAATGTGTTGGTATCCTTCTATTAAATAAAGAAAAACCCACCACAGTCATTGAAATAACTTGAACCTCACAAACGTAACAATAAATAATGATTTACTGAAAATTAACAACTGAAAATCAGGCATTGCTTTTTAATTGTGGTTTCGTAGCGTCGTTTAGAAATACAAAGCTAAAGAAACTGGCCTGGACTAGAGATTTGTTACCACTAAAAAAAAAAACAAAGGCTGAAAGTGATTTGACCATAGTGACGTATGAAAGCAGAGGAACCTCCAGCGACCTTCAAGGTGACCTTAAAGCTACGTCAGTGTCAGGCTGTTCAGTGACCGTTGTGGGGTTTTCTTTCCGTAATGGTACATTTCCAACAGATTTGAGAATGGGAATTCATTTATTAATTTATTTATTTATTTATAGTCCGAGCCATGGTAGCTGTTCGCCCCTGCTAAAACTTTTGTGCTAAGCTAATTAGCATCCAGGCAAGATTTATACATTTATACAAAAAAAGTGTGAAAGCACTTTATTAATCGTTTTAGAGAATTAAGTGTAGTCTGGTGAAGTGTTTTTCCCGACAACAGCATAACGCAGCTTCAGTATGAGCTTTCCAGCTAAGACGATTAAATATTTGGACTTTGTGCTCGCAGCATCACGGGAGCATAATGATGTAACTCAAACACGGTTTTGATGACAAGTATATCAGGATCACAGCTCCCAGTAGAGCGAACGCTGTAGTAGCTGGCTGCGTTTTCTTAATTAGCTCTGATGCCGCTGGCACAAGCAAGTCCACGCCAACCTGACGTGATTTTGTTCTGCCAGAGACTAACGGCCAGGGCCCGGGAGAGGTCTCAGAGGGTGGCGCGGGGCGGGGGTCTTACCAGGTCAGAGGCCTCTGTCTCACAATCAAACAGTTCTTCGCTCTGCTGATCAAGAGGTTGCATCACGCCACGCGCTCCTACAAAGACTTCATC
The DNA here is from genome assembly GCA_014839995.1 of Xenentodon cancila. Lineage (NCBI taxonomy): Eukaryota > Metazoa > Chordata > Actinopteri > Beloniformes > Belonidae > Xenentodon > Xenentodon cancila. The sequence goes on along the minus strand of CM026216.1, from coordinate 9,167,234 downwards.
GCCCAGGTCATTGTCTTATCAACATGCCATGAGTCTAACACCCCACAGCAACATTACTAACGTTCATATCCTTCCTTATTACTATATATAGTATATGCTATATTTAATCACTGAAAAGTATTTCTGTGAAATGTAAAACAATATGTACATTTTATCCCACACTGCCCATTTTATGAGTGCTGCAGTTTTTTTTTTTGTACATATGATTGCATTTATATCGTCGCTTGTGATAGATTGTGCTTCCAGCCAGTTTTGTTTTCCTGGCACTGATGTTCACGCTCATCGTCCCGCCGTTTGGAGAGTATCCCGGTCTGATCCTCACTCCCTGGATGTACGGCCGACAGTACACCTTCTTCAGGTGGGCAGCAGTTCTGCTTTTAAGTTCTCATCAGGAGACTTGTGGAAACAGCTTTTTTTTAGCTCAAATGAGGTGAATTTCACATTTAAATGACATAAAAGAATTTTTGAAACGATATATTTTAATCATCCATTGCAGCAATGAGCATCCCATGGATCCTCAGATGAGATACTTTGCTGAGGTGTTGTTGGATAAGCCAGGTTTTGGGACTCGCTGCATGGTGGACGAACCGCTGGAGTCAGGAAACTTCACAGTTTCAGCACGTTTCTTTTAGTTTCTTCACTGGAATATTTAGTTTGACAGCGTGGGTCCATTTCTTCTCTTCACAGAGATTTCCCTTGCAACAACATCACCACAGAGTGGGAGATGCCTTTGGTCAACCCCGCCCTGATAGAAATGCTGGAGAGGCCAGACTGGGACTCCCTCAGGCCGTCTCCCGAATGTCAGTGCAGCACGGCCAAGAAACTCACCATGCTCCCTGTGTGTCCCGAGGGAGCTGGAGGCCTGCCACCTCCGCAGGTACTCTGGTTAACTGATGCTGCACAAGAGCACAATATGTACACAAAACCTGAAAAGGCTATTGCTTGAACAAAAGAATCAAATTCATTACTGGATCCACTTCTGCTTCTGTCTCATGTAAAACACACGTCAGAGGATCCAGTCAACAGGAGACGTCCTGATGGACCTCACTGGTAGAAACATCTCCGACTACCTGGTGAAGACCTACCCTCACCTTATCAGAACCAGGTATAAAATGTTCTGTATTGATGTAAAGATAACACCGTACATTTCATTTTTTTAAATTCAATATCCTAGGATATATATTTTAGCTTAAGAGAAAATTGCCAGTGATACTTATTATTATTATTATTATTATTTGGTTTTTAGTGCATTTCAGGATGTGAAATATTAAAAAATAAATAATTCTCTTTCGTGATTTTTCTTTTAGCTTGAAGAGCAAATACTGGGTGAATGAACAAAGGTATTTTTAAATATCATCCAACTTATATTGCAAGATTATCACATTTATGTCTGGATATATATGTATGATGATGAGGAAGAGCAAGTGTTGTAGTGGTGTAGTTCTCCCTCTAGTGGTGACACTGGTTTAATGCAGCTGCAGTGTTAAAATAGAGTAATACGGTTGTTAAAAGGCTTTTGTCTGTGCTTTGCAGGTATGGAGGTATATCAGTAGGAGGACGGCTCCCTGCTTTAGGAGTGGAGCCGAAGATGATTCAGGATGTGGCGAGTCAGCTGGGCAGGCTTCTCAATGTTACTGGGGTGAGGCCTTTATATCAAACATGTTTAGTTGTTTGTTTGCACAACTGCGTTTCTGCACACTGTTATCTTTTTGTTTGCTCCGTTCTACTTTTCTGTTATATCTGTTGAAATGGGTCACTTTCAGGGCAAATACTGCAAACAAACACTCAAGGATGTAGGGGCTTTCCTTAGGTATATGGAAACTCCAAACAATGTCAAGGTTAGTTCAGTAAAGCTCATTATATGAATGATTTTTCTTCTTCTTCTTCTTCTCCTTTGGTTAAACACATTTGTGGTCATCATTCACTACTTTTCCCAGGTGTGGTATAACAATAAGGGTTGGCATGCCATGGTATCTTTTATGAATGTGGCCAACAACGCCATCCTGCGTGCAAACCTGCCCAGTGGAGTGAATCTGGCTGAGTATGGCATCACGTCCATCAACCATCCTCTGAACCTCACCAAAGAGCAGCTCTCTGAGATCACCGTGTGAGTGGCCGTCGGCCTGAGAATGCATGTCCCGTATCCAAGTTTTTAATAATCCAGTCAGTTTCTTTTGGAATAACAACACAGATCAATGGTCAATGGTGGAAAAATAAGGAAACAAAGAAGATTTCATTATGGAAATGTCCCCCGTGTCTTTTTCCTCTGTCCAGCCTGACCACCTCAGTGGATGCAGTGGTGGCCATCTGTGTCATTTTCGCAATGTCCTTCGTCCCCGCCAGCTTTGTTCTTTACCTCATCCAGGAGCGGGTCACTCAAGCCAAACACCTGCAGTTTGTCAGCGGTGTCAGTCCGCTGGTGTATTGGATGGCCAACTTTCTTTGGGACATGGTACGGTGGCCCGGTTACTTTTCAGAGCGCACCTGACGCTGATGTGCCACCATAATCTAGGCCGCATAATAATAGATTTTACAATGGCAGACGTTTTCTGTGCCATCCTGCAGGTGAATTACTCCATCAGTGCAGCGCTGGTAGTGAAGATTTTCCTCTATTTTGATAAGAAGTGCTACACGTCTCCGACCAACCTGGAACCACTTATTGCCCTGCTAATGCTTTACGGGTGAGTCGTTATCATTTTAGTTTATTGCTCTAACTCTACATGTCCTTTATTTAAACGATCTTTAAATGTGCAGCTATATCCAAAGGAAATGTAAAGCCTAATATTTAAATTGTCTAACAAATCCAACAAATGCTTAACTCTAAGTTCTTTATTTGATCAGCTCCCGATTGATCCCGATTAGTTAATCTTGTGGAACTTTTCTTAGGGACTTTTGCGGGACTTTTAAGGTGCTCAGCAGGTCACGAGTTTACGATACATATAATCACAAGCGAGACATGGATCTCTAAAAAAGATCGGCAACCAGTCCAGCCTTTAAGAGTCCATATGGAAATCTGTCTGAAGTTTTCAAAATGGTAAGAAAAAAAAAAGCAATCAATTCATAAGTGGTATGAAGAAAGAGGAAGTCAAATGTGAGGCCTGGAAGAACGTGATGTGTTGGGAAATCCCCCTGAAGCAGGAACATGGTGGAGTTGGTGTCTCGGGGCTGTGGACAAGAAAACTGGTCAGGTTTAGGAAACAGTGAGCAGATCTAACAGTAACATGCAGGGAACACCCTCAAGCCAAACCCTTTTCTTTACTTTAAAGTTAATTTAATTACATTTTTTGTTTGTAAATGGGGTTCAGTCGGTGCGGCGGCGTGCTTGACCCGTTCTTCTGTTCGTTTGTCTCTCTTCCAGCTGGTCGGTGACGCCGATGATGTACCCCATGTCTTATGTATTCAGTGTCCCTAGCACAGCCTACGTCTCTCTGTCATGTATCAACCTCTTCATCGGCATCAACAGCAGTGCCATCACCTTTATCCTCGACCTCTTTGAAGGCACCTCAGTAAGTTCAAGAAGCCTGCTTACCTGAACTCCACCTTCCGCCTGTCTTCCTTTTCACAGTGTTTTTGTTTGGGGACTTCCATCCAGGCGCTGTACAGATTCAACCAGGTGTTAAAGGCAGTGCTGCTCATTTTCCCACATTACTGCCTGGGCCGAGGTCTCATAGACATGGCCATGAACCAGGCTGTGACTGATATCTACGCTCGCTTTGGTAAATCGAATTTCTCACAGCCCGTACATGCAGAAGCAACACTTAGAATATCAAAAACTGGCAAAAGTAGACTATAGAGAATATTAATCCAAAACATGCAACAGAGTGTGAGTGCAAGGTCTACAGGTGCTCTTTTCCTATATTTCTTCAGGGGAGGACTACAGTCCAGATCCCTACCACTGGGACTTCATTGGGAAGAACTTGTTCTGCATGACTGTGGAAGGATTTGTCTACTTCGTCCTCAACATCATCTTCCAGTATAGATTCTTCCTGGATCAGTGGCAAGCGCACCAGAGCTTTATAACACAGTCTAAGCTTTGATGAGACTGAAAGTTGAGCTGATAAGTGACCGTTTTTTCCATGTGCAGGATTCCAGATTTCCCGAAGCCTCATATTTTGGATGAAGATGTAGATGTGGCTGAGGAAAGAACACGAATCCAGCAGAGCGAAAAAACTAGTGACATTTTACTCGTAAAAGATCTGTCCAAGGTCTGTCCAAGGCATCAAACATATTTAATGTTAGAACAAGAGTTGAGTTTCACCTTGTTCTCATCTCATCTCGGCAGACATACGCAGGAACAATCATCCCTGCGGTGGACCGAATCTGTGTCGGGGTGTCACCTGGAGAGGTTGGTTAAGTTTCGGCTGGAGGGATTTTAAACCGTTTCACTGCAGAGTCTGTTAAGTTCATTATCTGTGCGTCTTTCTCTTCTCATCGTTGTCATTTGCAGTGTTTTGGTCTTTTGGGGGTAAACGGAGCAGGAAAGACCACCATATTTAAGATGTTGACTGGAGACATACATGTGACTTCAGGAGACGCCTCGGTCGCGGGTCACAGGTTCATTTTATAATTGGCAACCTTATTAGAAGTCTTCTTCAAAATAGTTTTTGGTATTAAATCCTATTCTAGATGTTTTATAAACATCACACATCTGTAATTTTAATAAGAACAGCAAGACAAAGCATTGTTACAAATGATTATTAACTTTAAAACAGCTCATTTAATATGAATGAGCTTAGTTACAGAAGAAATAAAGCATTAAATATCTTCTCAAAGATGATGGCTGTAAGTCAGCCGTGTGGTGTTGTGTTGACGGCAACTTGTTTTTGTTTGAATGTGTCGTTCTTGCAGCATTTTGACCAATATCCTGGATGTCCATCAGAACATGGGTTACTGCCCGCAGTTTGATGCCATAGATGAGCTGCTAACAGGCAGAGAGCATCTACACCTCTACGCCCGCCTCCGCGGCGTCCCAGAGTCTGAGATCAGCAAGGTGACAACCAGCTTTTCAAAACAGCAATAAAAAGAACAATTACGATAAGGTCTGGAATACAATGGGATGCTCTTTACACATTTAAGGGTAATTGGGGGTTTCCGATAGTGTACGTGTTCTGCTTCTGTGGACCATATCGTCCCTGTGCAGCTGGGAAACGATCTGATTATCATCAGTCTTTCAACCAGCGCTGGCGACGGATGGTTTGATGGATGGATGGAGGTTTGGCACTGTAGCGAACGGCACACATTTGTCTCACATTAGGTAGCAGAATGGGCCATCCAGAAGCTCGGCCTCTCGGAGTACGCAGGTCGAAGTGCTGGGACCTACAGTGGAGGCAACAGGAGGAAACTCTCCACCGCCATAGCCATGATAGGCTGTCCTGCTCTGGTGCTGCTGGTGAGAACAATGATTTTTTTTTTTCCTATTGGTATGTTTGGAGGCAGCACGGTGGCTTAGTGGTTAGCACTGTTGCCTCACAGCAAGAAGATTCCCGGTTCAATTCCCGGCCCGGTGGGTCTTTCTGTGTGGAGTTTGCATGTTCTCCCCGTGCTTGCGTGGGTTCCCTCCGGGTACTCCGGCTTCCTCCCACAGTCCAAAAACATGCAGAGTAGGTTAATTGATCTTTCTAAATTCTCCCTAGGTGTGAATGTGAGTGTGATTGGTGGTTTGTATGTGGCCCTGGATAGACTGGCGACCTGTCCAGGGTGTACCCCTGCCTTTCGCCTGATATGCGTCAGGATAGGCTCCGACAGACCCCCGTGACCTGGTAACGGATAAAGCGGGTACAGATAATGGATGGATGGATGGATGGTATGTTTGGATTGAATGAAGGTCTCAGTTGTGGGACGGCGTCAGGTCTGAATAGACACAAATGTTTCCTGTTGCTGTGTTTAGGATGAGCCAACCACGGGTATGGACCCTCTGTCCAGACGTTTTCTGTGGAACTCCATCATGAGCGTAATTCAGGACAGACGAGCTGTTGTCCTCACTTCACACAGGTAAACATATGATACCGAGCATGTATAAATGTATAAGTGCATTTGTAGATGTGATGGCTCTGGCATTGTTAAAGCTTTGATTTTTCTTTCTCAGCATGGAAGAGTGCGAGGCATTGTGTACCCGCTTAGCCGTTATGGTCAACGGATCCTTTAAGTGTCTGGGAACCATTCAGCATCTCAAATACACGTTGGTCATTTCGCTTCATGTCATGTCAATGACAACATTGTAAAAACACACCAAAGACAACAACCGTTTTGTTCTGATCCAGATTTGGTGACGGCTACGTGGTTACCATGAAGATCAGGGCAGTTAAGCCTGGCTGTGCTCCGGACCTGAATCCCGCTGAAGCCTTCATGGAGAGCACCTTCCCCGGCTGCATCCAACGAGAGAAGCACTACAACACTCTGCAGTACAAGATCTCCTCCTCCTCTCTGGCCAGGATCTTTCAGATGGTCCTGGCCAACAAGGACAAGCTCAACGTCGAGGACTACTCCGTGTCACAGACCACTCTGGACCAGGTCAGCTTTCGTTCCTTGTCTTTGACTATTCCATCATGCTTCTAGCAAACGTCATTACATTGTTTATTTGTCCCCGCAGGTGTTTGTGAATTTTGCCAAGCAGCAGTCGAGGGAGGACGACGCGATTGTACTGCACCCGAAAGCTGCTGGGGCGCAACGCTATCTCGACACCACGCCCATCAAGTCTTTTAGGAAATGAACGCGCCTCAGGGAGAGGAACTGGATGGGAGCTGTTGGCTTTCATTGGCCTGCGGGTTTGTCTCCAATTTGGAGAATTAAATCAACAGACTGATCCACCTTTTTTTTTTAACACAGATGATCTTCAACAGAATGACTTTGGTGTTGTCATTTCCCAGAGAGACCGGTCCCTGAATCGGCTCTGGAACGCTGAAAGCCGCTGGTGTTGGACCTGTATCCGTCTGGACAAAAATCCACATTTGAAGGAGCTTCTTGAACGTGTACCAGACCTTACAGTGAAGCACCTGCAGGGGTCAGACCCCTAACCTGGTTAGACATTGGGCTGTTGCGACACGCGCTCTACTTTGCTTTTCCAATAACAGGGTTAGTGAGCTTTAAATTTGGAAAGTGTGGAGCATTTATGTGCCTGCTGTACGTCCCACTTTCTGCTCACCTAGTAGGCCTTGTGAACTAAAAGAAGCAGACATTTAACAATAAGAAAAGGCCTTGACTTTCAGAGAAAGGAAGTGCAGTATCAGGTTATGAGAACACATAGGTGAGCTGTATTTTTTGCTTCAGATGCCAAGCAAGATTGTCTTTATTTGCCTTTAAAAAAAAAGCACTCAGAGAAGCATAGTTTTAGCACTTTATTGATCAGAAAGCATCACAGTTTGTACCAAGACGTTTGGCATTATTGTAGTGCAATACAGCTGACAGTTACTACAAAATCTTTCTCCTGCTGTCAAACTCGTCTCACAAACACAAGGTGATATTTTTGTTTATATGTTCTGTTTAATATTTGCATTTTATCCTGCACGTGTAACTCTCCCAACCTGCCTGCATCACACCAGCACCTGGTGTTCTTAGATGAAAATGAAACGATGTAATGAAAAGTAATGTTTATATAACAATGCAATTTTAAGTAAAATTCTTTTTTTTCTGTAAGATGGGTGTCGTTATTCAGACACGTTGCTCCGACTGACATTTTATAACAGAAAAAACTCCCCCAGCTTTTAACTAATAACACCTGAGATTAAACAAGATGAGCTACAGATTTACTGCAGTTACTACTGACTCTGGTAAGGCATCTACATTTTAACAGCACATTTTCAGTTTCTGTACGAAATCTATCAGAGTAGAAAATGGTAATACGTATTTGACTAAAAGTCTGCTTTAACAGCATCTTCCTGAGAGCTCAAAAGTGATCTTGCACTCCTAAATGGTTGCATTAGTATTTTAAGCTTGCAAGTATGCTTCTACTTGCACTTTATTTTGATAAAAGCATGTTGTTGTTTTTTCCTAACTTAACTAAATCTGAAAATGATTACAAAGGAAAAGCTGTTTTGCCATCAGCCCAGCCGGCAGGTGGAAATGACTTGCTGGTTTGAAACTGGGCTCCTAAAAATGCGGCGTTTCCCGGTCTTCAGTCACGTTGTTAAAGGTGGAGTAGGTGAAGCCTGGTTAATTTGCACGAACGAGATGGATTTTAAATCACAAGCCATGCAGCCAGACTCATGCCTCAAAAACGCCTCCAGCAACGGCATGATCAAAAAAAAAAAAAAAATGAGAGAGACGATACACTACTCCTCTTTTAGGGTGCAGAAAACAGCAAATCAGTAAAAATGTTACTTAAGCACTTAATATTTGTCTAAATGTGGAAATCTTTAAACATAACTAATGAGATAAAAACTAAACTCTCTTAAAACTGAAAAGACAATAATTGTTCCCAGCCATGTTTAAAGGCTCAGATACACTTGCACATTATTGCTCCAAGTTAAGTTAAGTTGATTCATTAAGACAAATAAAATTGCATAGTGCAGGGCTCCGTACACGCTGCAGTAGTTAATCAGAGGATCAGGGGGACGATGGCCACCCGCACGGCCGGGTAGTCTCTGAACTCTCTGATGTAGGCTCTGTGCTTCCCTTTGGCCCAGATGGTCATCTGAATGAGTCCCATTAACGTGTATACTGCCACTGCAAGATAAAGCACACAGTACCTGCAGCAGTCAACCCTCAGTGCATCTTCAGTTGGATCAGCAGGCTAAGTGATGTCATGTGGATGCATATAAGTCATTAACTAGTACCTGGCAGACACTGGGTCATGACAGAGAAGCTCACCCAAGTTCCAACCTGCAGTGTTGTTCAGGAGTGCAAAGACACAGATGTGAACACACAATCCCTCGTCATGTCTATTATCATACACAATGCAGCAAAACTAACCTCATAAGTGTAATTTGGACAGGATACAAAGAAAAACAGCCAGGTGAACGGGTTCTTATTCGGCACCGGAAACCTCCTGCGCCTGTAACCTAAAGTAGATTCATGAAAGAAAGTAAGATAGCGTTAAACTTTTATTTTATTTATGTTGCTCCTCTTTAAGTAATAAGCATATAAAGATGAAATACAGCTTACTTAGATTTTTTCTTTGGTAGATCAATAAACCGAACATATACTGAGTACTAATCAAACGATAAAATTCGGGCAAGCGAGGGGATTTAGTGCGCATCTTCAAAGAGAATCTAAATTGATGTTGATGGATGTTGGTGGAGTCGTTCATTATTCATGTAAGTAAAGGAAGATACACTCATCAACTCACCATCTCCTCTGAGGTTACTGAGACTCAAGTTAATGGAGAAGTTGCCCATTTCACACATCTTAAAAAGAAAATACGTCTAATCAGAAACCTTAGTTTATGTTGGTGGAGTGATAGTACGAGTGCACGTACCGCAAATATAACCAGCGCATAGTTGACTTGTCGTTCTCCATAGGCTGCAAAGAGAAAAGAAGTCCCACTGACATTTGACTTTTCTCCATTTCTAAACCAAGTGAATACGGGAAGTACACCCACAAAGTACACAAGAAAAATCAATTGGCTCTTACCAGGTCTTAAATATATCTGTATACAAACACTGATGAGCAGCAACAAACGTCATATCGTTATTTTACACCGTGTTATGATTCATTTAAATAGATTAAGACAAAATGGAAAATAAGTGATTTAAAAAAAAAAAACAACTAAATGCACTCTTGCTGCTTTAATAGAAAAGAAAATGGGAATTAACTGGATTTACTGGTCATCAGCAAACGTTGCCAACTCCACACAAGCGGTCGTTTGGGCAGCCACGATCAAGTTCAGTCTCCTCGTATCACAAATTTGAAACCACGTCTCAAAAATACTGCTCAGCACGCTGGTGGAGGTGTGACTATTTGGGCTTGTTTTGCAGGCCGCCGGACCATAGCAGTGCGCAGTCACTGAGCTATAAATATCTCTGTATGATAAAGTATTTCACGGTCAAATTTAAGCTCATCTGCATAAAAAGTACTAAAAAGTCCTGACCTGATTCTGTTCGAAATTGGTCTATTGGTACCTTGAGAAAGTTGTGACTGAATGAATGTCTGCAAACCTCAATGAGATGAAAAAATGTTGTAAAATAAAAGATTCACAGTGACGGAAGGGACGGGTAATGTCATACAGGAAAGGAGTATCAAGTACTTCCTTTCTTGCATTCTTGTTGTTTATTTGATTCCAAGTAAGACCTGGCGAGGACCAAATGATTTCTTATTATGTCCTGACAGATAAAACATTGAAAAAAAAAAGTTGTAAAGAGAATAAAGAATTGAAAAGGAGATGCACTTTCTTTTTAAATTGGTGCTGGCTTCCAAGATGAGAGGAAAACAAAACAACAATGAAAACTAGAAAACCTTGAATAAGTGAGTATGTGTCTGGCACGTTTGACTTACATGGAGGAGTATAAAGAGGGTGATTGATATAGTATGCATACCATGCTGAGAAACCCCAGTAATAGGCACAATTCTGAAATAAGAGACAAGAAACACTGACATTTCATTTGTTTTTTGTTATTATTCTTCATAGTTTGCACATCAAAGGTCTGTCAAAGGATGGCTTTTGTAAATGGCTGCAGTTTCCGAGTGCTAGTGATTTATTCTGTATACTTGTCCTCATAAATAACTAAATAACCAAAATACTTAAGAGACTTTATAAGAGGGAGGAGATTGTAAAAGTGTTGCTCCTGTTGCCATGTCCTCACCTTGACTATTGTCCTGAGAGGCATAGTCCCATGAGAGAAACGATGCACAAAAATAGTCTCAATCAACCTCTTCATATAGTGGAAGGTATGACACACGCAGGCCAGTCTGAGTGGGATGAAGTGGAATAAAGTCAGAGCCATGTGTGTGCGCAGAAGTGTCAAATTTTAACCAAACGTGCTTTTAAATCTGAGAGAAGAGAAGACTGAATGAGTGATCCCGCAGATCTGTGACCTGATTACCAGACTAGGTCGGTGCGGCTACAGATCATTTTGGATTTAATTAATAATGGTAGAAGTACACTAAATTATGCTACACTTGATTGGAAAGATTAACTGCACCAATAAATGAGTACAGGAAAAACATGGAATGGAGTATTGATAGTGCGTGAAATAGAGACACGAACTATAAATACATTGCAGATTAGATTATTTAAAATCCCCTGCCTGTAGGAACATAAAGAGCCTTTGTGATGAATTGATGCTGCAGTCCTAGACACAAATAAATGAATGAGCGGCCTACGAGGCAGATTCTTTAAAGAACAATTACATTTTGACATGAGATGATGCAATTACTTATCCTGATTTGATTTGGTAGGCACAGACTTCTTCCTAAATACACGTAATTCCATATATACCAAGGTATTAATCCAGTGCAGATGAAGAAAAAGAAAAAAAAAGTGAATTTATCCTGACAATAAATCAATCTTCTACTCAATATAACAAATTGGAAGTGCCTTCGTCGACAACTGACAACTTAAAAGCCTCTCATGGGTTGGAGGGTGTCATAACTCGTGCTGCAGCTGATGTTTTGTTTTCTGCTTACGTGACGACAGGATGGCGGCTGGAGGTAAAGGCAAATGTGTGAGAGTAAATGGATGGCACTCGAAAGTAGAAGAGGAGGTAAACAAGAAGGCTCCCAATGTACTCTGCAAGAAACACCTGCAAACAAAAGACACAGCAATGTTGGCTTCAATGCACGTAAATCCAGTGCTGGAATGTCAGCGAGGGGATCTCACCGTGGTCCAGCCTAACTGAGGGCCGAGGTCTTTGAAGTACATGATAGCAGTGGTCCCGACAGGTAGATTCTGCAAGATTTCATGATCTCTGAGTGATTTTCCCTCTGAAATTTAGGAAAAAGTGTTTGTTTTGTATTCTCTATGCTGTGGAGTTGAAAAGTGGTCATAATGAGAAAATAATTATAATTTATTTGACTCGCATGCATATACGCTTTAATGATATTATGTTATGACATTTTTTCTTTTAAACTGGCACAATTTGTTGAGGTTTTTGTTAAAGGGTCTTCCTCCTGAGAGTGCTTTTACACAGACGGCAGAAACCAGTCATTTAGGTGCTCCGGATGAACGCCTCTAACACTGGAGTGCACAACTCATGACACAGAACTCGCCCCCAGTATGACTGACCGTGAAACGTGTTGTGGGTAAATGTTGTGGAAACTTAAATAATGACATTTCACAGGAAAGCAGCGCATTTGGAAACCAGAGTGACAGCAGAGGAAATGCTGTCTGCTCGTACCTAGGCAGAAGTTTCTCTGCAGATCAGTAACATGTTCCAGTCATCGCCAATGAAACTGTTCTGCACAAGAGTCATCACCAGAAACAATTTGCTAACTGATGAATAAACTGAACGGACTTCACTGGGTGGATTCTGTCTGAGCCTCTCTTGATTCAGAGGCAGGGAAGCAGCGTGCAAGAAAGCGTGGCAAAGTTGATAAGTGCCATTCTACTTTGTGGAACAACAACTGCGCTGCAAATCCTGTAACTCTGGGAGCAGAGAATCAGGAGTGAGGAGACAGGTGACGGGAGCAGCCCGCCAGCTTCAGATGGGAGAAGAGCCTAGAGGTTCTGAAGCATCCCAGTTAATAAAAATGAGTCTGAATGTTGGCTAGAGTGACATTTTCTCTCTTCCACTGTGTTCCAAGTTGTGTCTAAAAGCAGCTTTTTGTTAGTCGGATCTGTGATGTTACTGTACCCTGCAGGCCTGAAAAGCAGACCAAGACTTTCTCAAACAAAGCGACATGTTCCAACATCATTATTATAACAAATACCTATATTTTTGCATCCAGCCTTATCACTGGCTTCACATTGTACCTACGCTGAGATGGGATCAATAGAGAACAACTTTAAACCCCTGAAATGATCCTGTGAGGTGGATCAGACCAGCAGCAGCCTAGTCATTTGTGCATTGGTTTGCACGACCGAGCTGGGTTTCTGTTTTGCTCCTTTAAACCGACCAATGAACCAGCGAGTGCAGTATGAATGAATCATGTAGAGGGAGGTATGAGGAAAGAAAAATGCTGCGGATGGTTCTGGTGCGCTGTGGACTCTGTACCTGACGACACAGATAATATGCTGCACTAATTGGATGGCATTTTTAGAAAGTCTTCAGGGGCACCTGACCCAAATAGATTTAGAGCAAAGTTTTTTTTCTGTGTCATTTTTAGCAGCACGGTGGAGCTCATAGGAAAATAAATAAATAAAATGAACAATGGCAAAATCAGGTAGAACATTTTATATGTTTCTTTTACAACTTAACATTGCAAATGTCTAAACAAGTTTCATGTTATACCGAAGTTTTTTTCATTTAAAGTTGACAATATTTATGTTTTGAAATTCAGTATCTATATTAGATTTACCACATGTATTCTAGGCTCTCTCTTTTTACCTTAATTTCTTTTTTGTGCTTTAACATTCGGTGGAAATCCTCTGTAGCCAGTTCCTTCTCATATCTCTGGTTTATGAAAACAGTTTGCAGCCATGCAGCTTCTTTCAGCTGTTGAGCTGCTGTGGGATCAATTTGCCTTTAGTCTGGCCTTCATCAAAAACACTGCAGCTGAATGATGCTAAGAATCAGCTGACCTAGTCAAAGATACTGCACTTCTTCATCTTAACAGCCTTTGGGTTGATGATGAAACGCTGTTAAATGAGTTGTGCTGCATTAACGTGAATCTGAGCCCCCGTTTGCTCCTGTAAACGCCACACAAATATTTTGGAACTTGTTAGCAGCTAAAATGAATGCGTCTAGACGTCTAATCGCCTTCTCTACTCTTAATGTTGTCTATGCAACATGTGTGGCACATATAGTACATACTTTAATCACAACATGGTCACTTACTTGGATCAAGTCTCAGAGCCTGTCTCGCTGGATACCAGTGAGGATCTGAACAAATCAAACAAACCCATACACAACACACGCACACATGCATTCAATCAGATACGGATTTGATCAGAGTTGGCATTGTGCACACAGTATTTTGCTTCAGGCCCTGTAATAATTGACCACAGTGGAATAATGTTGAGCTGCGCTACTCTGACAGATACTGGCAGCCTCAGGGTTGGCAAACGTTTAGCAGCATTTCTGACAAGATACAAGCTCGTGACTGAAACCCCAGCAAGCTTCAGAGCAATAAATAAGAAATTGTTTTTAACAGTCATCTCTCTACGGAGGAGATTTAATATGAAGTGCAGCAGGATTATTCTGTCTGAGGTAGAACAAGTGTATTAATCATCATCTCTGTGTCGTAACCACGTAAGAGCCAGCTTACAATACAAGTTTAATGATAGATATAAAAGTTTACAATCATGTGTTTATCATTGATAAGGATGGTTTTAAATGGGCACTACAAAACTGGATTCCAAGCACACTCACATGATTTGTAAAAAAGACTCTTTATGTCTCCTACTGTTGAGTGAGGCTCCACCTGAAAGGAACACAAAGTGTATAACTTTGAAGTAAAAGGATGAAGGCTGCAGTCATTATGAAAGTCAAGCTGTGCAGCCAGATTTTATTCAAACCACCAGAGCTTTAAACCAATTCTGCCAGCATACCTTATCTAAAAAACAAAGCTGCTCCCTTGTCTTGGAATCCAGGACCTCCACCTGAAGAAGAATAAGAAGAGCTGCCTCTGAAGAGTCATAAAACAACGTAGGCAGATCACAGAAATGAGATTTTGCTCTTTTACTGAGCACATTTTATCATAACCTGGCTATTGTATTTGTTTTATATGAAAGTCAAGTTCAAGTTCCTCTTATTTGCTTGCTTATATTCTATTACCTGTTAACTGCACACATACGGTATCTACAGCATTCACCGCATTCACATTCACATTCAACAACAAAAAACACTTCGGCTGCCAGATGTCACAGGTTTTCCATAATAAATGTGAGGATGCTGGTGTCTTTTAGAGGAAGAGGAGTTGTGTTGCTCTCCCACACCCATTTTTTCCCTGATCCTAATTAGACTGTGTCAGTGGTGATGTACAACACGTTCACGGAGGGCGCTGGTATAGGCCTGCGATTTTGCCCTGAAAGCACTCCCATACTGTGCTGCTCAGCAGAGCTGTCCCAGCTAAATTGGTTCCTTTACTGGACAACGTAATAACCCGCTAATGGATGCCTCCAGATTTGCTGAGTGCACAGTCAAGACAGAGTGAATGAGAATTAAGGAGAACTGCACCGTCTTCTGTTTGCTTAGTAACAGAGAGGACGTTCAAATAAGACAATAACTGAGTTCAGCCTAATGGGATTTGCAAGTACAGGGAGATTTTATACTAAAAAGCTTAGAAAAATACTAACAATTTATAATATACAACAATTATCAGCTTGTGCTGTATTATGATGATGCTTTGCAGCATCTGAGTACAGAATAAGCTGATGTTTAAGTAAAAAGCACTCTTGGAATTGAAGGTTTGCTTTGCTTTTCATCTCCCATCTTCCCAGATCCATCCTTGACGCATACGCTGATGTGTCTGCATGTTAGTGACGAGAAAGTTTATCATTGTTGTCATGCTTTGTAAAGCAGTAAACCCAATTATCCGAGACCCCAGTGCTGTCTCGCAGAGACAGAGCGATGCTGACGTTATGAGCCAAACAAAACATGACAGAGGGAAAAAAAAAAGAAGAGTTTTCAAATGAACACACAGTTTTTCTTGAAGTCTTATTTGTGTCTTTCCTTACAACTAACAACAACTAGATTAGTCTTCCAACCACATCTCACCCGTTAAGTGAAAGCCGAGGGATCATGGACGTTATGTTGAGGCTTATTGGCTGCATTTGACTGATCAGCAAAGACCATTGTCCTTTTTTCAGCTCAATTTTAACTCCAACTGGACAAAAATTCTCCCTCAGTCATGAACAGCAATCAGCTAAGATAAGCAAAGCTGGGATAAGATAATCAAAGCTAAGCTAAGCTAAACTAAGCTAAGACAGGCTAAGATAAGCTAAGCTAAGCTAGGCTAGGCTAAGATAAGATAAGATAAAACTTTATTTGTCACATAGGAAATTCTAGTGCCAGAGAATGTGGGTGATACCAAAAATTAAATGTTTAAAAAAATAAGAAAAGTATACAAATATAAATTCAAAATAAAAATATAATAAAAGTAAATGAGGTTTAATATCAAAAATTAGTACAAGAAATTAAGAATAAGAATATGAGAAAATAGTAATTTAAGAGAGTTTGAATAAGAAATGGGTGCCAGTAATGTATGTAAAGGTGTAACTACTCACCTGGCCCTTTTTATACTTCTAGTTGTAGGTAAACTAATTTCAAAGTCTTACCCTTTACAAAGACTATGGTCTAACCTGGTGCTCAATTAGAAAATACTACTACTACTACTACTAATAATGATGATAATGGCAATAATAATAATAATAATGATACATGCATTCCACCATTGCAGAATACTGAAACATCAATGACTGGCAACAAAAATGACACTGTTGATGTCCAAAAATCTAGACTGGCTTTCTAGGTGTTTCAGTAGTATTGGTTTATACGGCTCAGAGCATTTCTGCTGTGGGGAAAGTTTCACGAGTAAGGCATGCCAGACTAAAATGCTTCCCTAATGTTTATGTCAATGCTGTCTGCTTGTTTGAATCTGACCTCAACCACAAAAATCACCAAAAATTGTTAAGCATCCATAAAAGAAGGGTGCTAATGCTGAGGCTCGGGTAGGCCTGGTTGAAGGCAGGGGAAGATCGGAGGATCAGCCCCACGTTAACGTCTCGATCCATCAATGCAAACATGCTGAACAATATATTAATTTAGTTAAGCATCAAAATTGTAAACAGCAATGTTGGTGGGAACAGCAACGATTTTCTTTTAAATACAGGGTTTTGGACCTGTCAGATACTTTATTGTAAAAATGAATAATAGGAGTGTATAATGGGAGTAATATGAGTGGATGTTCTCATGAGATTATGCTTGAGGAAAGACACATCCTCCTTGTAAACCATATAAATATTTGCTAATTAATCTTACAGTTTTGCTGTAACAGCTATTAAAAGCATGGCTCGCGTCCCGAGCTGTAATTAGCTTCAGCTCATGGGCCTGCTGCACTTACAGCAAATTACTGCTGTACCTCTTCATTAGTGCTCATGGACCCTGCGAGACGCGACTTAAGTCAAGAGAGAGACATCACAGCAACGGCTCCCGCTTTGAGTTTATCAGGCATAGAAACTTGAACTTTAAACAAAAACTTCCTGACATTTAAAAAACACAGCAGAAAGGAAATCATGCATTCAACCTCACAAAGGGTTTGAAAAGTTCACCCGACCTCTTATTTCTCATGAAAATCCAAGCTCTTGAGAAATAGTAAACTCTAAAATATTACATTCTCAATCACAAAGAGACAGTGGAAACTCAGATAATCAAGTGGATGTACTACTTTACACATACCTCAAAGAAGGTGGTCCGGCTCATAGCGATGGCCTGTGGTTATAACCTCCTTGATATTCTGGCTGAAAAAAGACCCAGACCATCAGTTCAGGAAACACAGCTCACACACTCCATCCTCTTACACACACTGAAGTAGCTGCTCTTTATTCCAGGACAATTCCTGGACTAACCCTTATTCTTTCCAGTCCACCCCTCTGCCTCTCCCTCTCTCCCTCTGTCTCTCTCTCTTCCTCTCTCTCTTCATTCAAGACCGTGGCGGGACCGTGGTAACCCAGATGGTAGACTCCTGCTTG
The DNA here is from genome assembly GCA_014839995.1 of Xenentodon cancila. Taxonomy (NCBI): domain Eukaryota; kingdom Metazoa; phylum Chordata; class Actinopteri; order Beloniformes; family Belonidae; genus Xenentodon; species Xenentodon cancila. The sequence goes on along the minus strand of CM026216.1, from coordinate 9,149,512 downwards.
ACGTCCACCGGAGTTTTCGTTCAGATTTGAAAAAGTCCAACAGTAACACTTGCAAAGACAACACCATCCTATAAAGAAAATCACGTTGTGGCTTGAAGCACATTCATCTGAAGCTGCAGTGCTTTGTTGTGTCAGCTGAATATAAATTCACACTGAAGCCATAACTACTGATTATTGTTTCGGGTGACAGCGCACATTTAAGTTGTTCACGTTGCCCACGCTTGGCTGCGTTTTGCTGTTTGCTTTTATAGGAGATCTTCATCGTTCATGTATTGACCAATTTACCATCTGACCAACACCAAACAGTTATAACCCACATCTAGACAGGGGTGAACACACATACGGCGGTAAGAACAAACACTGTAAGTAAATTCAGGGAGATGAGACAAATCCTTAACATTTATGCCATTTTGTGTTGCATTTTTATTGGCTAGTCAGTAAACGTTGGATTTCTAATCCTGTCAGGAAATCTTTGTTGCAAGTCCTTCCAGATGGCGATCACGGTACTGCTCACACTGAACAGTGTCCTGCCACTGATTAGGGGTGGAAAAATATCTGATGTGAAAGGACATCCCAAAAGACTCAACGAGTAACTAAAGTCTGACGTATGATACCGTACGTTAATTAAAAGAATCATAACAGGAACGCTGCAATGGCCAAATATTGGGATAAAATGAATATCATTAAATGCTCAAAAGCTGCATGTAATATTATACCTGTCTCCATGACACCCGTCAAACAACTGTCGGTGGATAGGACGTAGGTGCCACTCATTTGACTGATGCATGTATGAAGCTCGGAAAGAGACCGTGAGAATTATTGTTGAAGATGTAAGCTGGAAATTGCAATGACATTCCTCATCCTGCATTTGCAAGAAAAAATACATGCAAACATTAATTCAACTTTTTAATTTCAATAGCAGGTACTGTACCCTGAATGCAAATCCAGCAGGGTAGAGAAATTCAAGACCTTTTAGAAGGTCACTCCTTGACCAGATGCACACTGGACCATCAACTTTAACATGATCCTTTTTGTGTGCTTTGTGTGTTATAGCATTGTGATCCACTATAAATACTTTTTTTAATGATGGTCGTTGATTTATAGGGAGCACCCTACATGGGACAAAAGAGGAGTAAATAGCAATTAAGTTAGTGTGGAGGGTCAGATGTTTCTTTGATTTTAAGAAATGCGACTTGTGTTAAAATCTACATGCAGGTTAAACCACAGATGTAAATAACAGAAATTATTATTTTTCACATCTTTACTGAACACACACATTAAACAGAATTGAACAAACCAAACATGCACATTTACTGTAATTGCACACCTGGACTGCAATTCACAAAATGTGTTTGGAGATGTAGTTTACAGCTACTTTGAGTAATTAGACTCTTACACATTTATAAGTTGTTTATTACTGTGAAGCATCTTCTGATGTGGCTCTGGAAGGAGCATCATGATTTGGGTTTGCTTTACTGCCTCAATAACTAGTCCACTTTCCATCATCAAAAGAAAACAACTCTCCACATTTACTAAAATGCCCTGCATGATAGTATAAAGGTGCCTGTCCACCACCTGGAGCTTCATAGAAGTCGGGGTGATGCAGCAGGACAAAGAACATAAGCTTGTAAGTAAATCCACCACAGAATGGCCTCAAAGTGAAAAAGAAAAAACAACCCCAAACAAAACAACCGTCTTTTGGAGTGGCCTGATCAGAGCCGTCTCTACATGTAGAGTCCAGACCTTCACACACACAGAGATGCCGTGGCGTGATACCTGACAAACAGCTCTTTCATTATGCAGGTCTGATCCAGAGCTACAGTAAACGTGTCCTTGAAGTCATTGCATTGACTCTTAGGTTTCACTTTTTCCTCCATTCCTCCTCTGCTGTGAGGGTTTGGTGGATGTGTTCAATAGAGATATGAAAACTTATAATAGTTTGTGTGCTAGTTCACATTTTATGGCAAATTAATGCACTTGTATGAGGCTGAATTGTGACTGAGCGAATATAAAACACATCGAAATGCAAGACTTGCTTCCTTTTCCAAGTATTTTTGATTATGAACACTCACCGTGTGTCTCAAAAATACCGAACAGCAAATTTATTTTATGTAAGATTTGGGACTTTCTCACTAAAAGAGACAGTTACCTCCTTAAATATGCCACTTCATGTAGACTCTTAACAATCTTCTAATAAAGAACTGGTTTCTGATCATTTTGTATGCTAGTTAACCTTGATTGAAGCGCGTTTTGAAAATTTGATGTGATACCATCAATTCACAGAGGGCTACTATTTGTGAAATAAGGTGAAATGTCTAGCCTACGCAAAACCAACAGATAAAAGATATAATAAAAATGTATAGTGTAGTATAGTATAGTATAGTATAGTATAGTCTAGTATAGTGTGGTATAGTATATTATAGTGTAGTATAGTATAGTCCTATATAGTGTAGTATAGTATAGTATAGTATAGTATAATATAGTATAGTCTAGTATAGTGTAGTATAGTATATTATAGTGTAGTATAGTATAGTCCTGTATAGTGTAGTATAGTATAGTATAGTATAGTATAGTATAGTATAGTATAGTATAGTATAGTATGGTATGGTATAGTATAGTATAGTATGGTATGGTATGGTATAGTATAGTATAGTATAGTATAGTATAGTATAGTATAGTATAGTATAGTATAATATAGTATAGTCTAGTCTAGTCTAGTCTAGTCTAGTGTAGTCTAGACTAGTCTAGTCTAGTCTAGACTAGTCTAGTATAGTCTAGTATCAGCCAGATGTGGCTTTATTTTAAAAATGCATTTAGGCTATCACGTATTGGATGCCTTTTATTTTACCGCCATTCTGCCGTCTGGTGGTCAGTATGTCTCTGTGTTTTTTGTTTTGGGGTTGCTGTTCTTTTAAGCTGACATGATTTCACGAGGTATCAATGTCTGTGTTGTGCTTTGGTCGCAGTATCACATGGATGCAGTACTAAAACACCCTCTGCAACCATGTCAATAAAGCTCTGCTTGTAAGGTAATGTAGTCTGTCACTGGACTCCACCTCTCTCTTCATATCATGCACATCTTTGGAAACCCGCTTTGGCTTCACCCCGGATATTGGAATGTCGGTGAGTGATGTATCCATCTATGGATTTATCCCCACTTCACAATCTAAAACCACTTTAATGTTGTGAGCGATCAATGTGAAATGTAATTTAAATTTTAAATCTGAAAGATATGTTTTGGTTGGATGTCCCCAAACAAAGTAACAGACTTGTGTTACATCTGAATTTTTGATATTGTAGTAATTTCAAAAACCTAAAATTATGCCTCATGAAAAACCTATTAAATTTAATGAGCATTTTACTTTCAAATCTTTTTTCTAAGAGATTTTCTTTTCAAACAGAAAATTATAGAAGTTCAGTAAGAGATGCACTTTTCATGCTTGTGCTGCTCTTATTGAGACTATAAAAGAAAGATGTGACCTCGAGCACGTAGTCATGTGACCTCTTTTTGGTAATTACCTGCTAATTTTCGTATATAGACATATTCTTTGTTTCATTTCCTGCACTGACGAAGGCCACCGGGCCACAAAATTAGTGTGACACAACCAGAACAAATGAGAGAAAATGGGATCGGTAGTTTTATATTTCCGTTTGAAATCTACGTTGAAAATTCAGTATTAAAAACTTTTAAACTCTTTGGGGCTGATATTGTACAATATTTCACAATACAAGTGTTTTTCAATTTTCACAGTTTAGTTTAGGAAAAACAACATATTGAAGGAAAGAGGATGCTTTCCCAGGTGTTTTCCGAGCTGAACCCAGCTGTTTCTTGACAGTTTAAGTTTAATCGTAGCATCTGCCTTCTGTAATCAAAGTTTCAAGAGAGCATGGCAGCCGGGGCATGTTGCACGCTAAAGGTCATTATTGGTTTTTCCATCAGGCTGCACTCCCCTCGAACCTCAGAAGATGGCATCTTGGTTTTTGTTTTTTTCTTATCAAGGCGTAGAGTTTAAATGGAAAGAGTCTAGAGGCTACAACTAAATGTAATCAGCTCTCTGTGGGTTGTAAGGGTGTGATGGTGGCTGGCAGGATGTCGCCTTCCCTTTTTTCCTGCCGATATCTGTGGCCGCGACCCAGGCAAAATGAACCATGTTTACTTACTACATGCATCCCTCTGAACCTTTGAAATCTATTGTCCAGTTGGCAGAGACGCTGCCAGATCTCTGTCTATGAGATGTGACTGCACCGCTTTTTATGCGCATAACATTAAAGCTAGGCACGTTGAGGATTTAATGGATTTCTTTTCTTTTCTTTTTGGTTTAAATAACAAAAAAATCCTCATTCCTTAATTTTACCATAAATAAACATATCCATCACTGAAAAATGCACAAATGCGGCCCCATATGATAAAAAATTAATGTCTAAACCTGAATTTACATTCCCCTGAAGTATTAATCACCCAGCTCAGCACTCGCCTTTTTATGACAAAGAAAGGCTGGAAGCCCTGCAGCCGTTTTCCCACCCAGCTCCACCGGGATCTCTTAAGCCCGTGCTTGAGGGTTACAGACCGGAATTAAAAAAATAAAACCAGGCAGTTGGCACACCTGAGGTCTAGCAGTTTAATTTGTATTAAAACTGCTGCATTGAAGCAATTTATTTATTAATTCTGTGGTCCAGCAATTACACTGCTCTTCAAGCTGCAGTGTGGGTGCTGCAAACTACAATCAATAAACTAATCCACACTGCAGATTATGTATTAGTTTAATGTGGTCCACTGCACATTATTTGATCGTGTTCTTCGGCACATCTGGAGTGTCTCCAGTAGGGGGAGATGGTGAGCCAGCTTCGTGTTGTGTAGGTATTCCACAGAATCCCTCGTTACTTAGAGAGGAGACCATAAAATTCTTAAAATGCTCCCTATGAGATGTCTGTGTTTGATCAGATTCTAGTTTAGGTTTCTGGCCTCTGAGGGAAACTAATACCCATATTCTATCTCCTGTTGTTCACAAACAGAATAGTTCTGTTGTAGGTGAAAGCAAATCTGATATCACAATTTTTAATTACACAAAAAATGAACACAAGGTTCATCCTAAAATGAAATATATAGCAAAGTTCATATATTCATGTTAATGTTAATCTCATCACATCTCATTATGCACGTGAGTGACCCCGAGGTGGAAGGGTGGTGCATTTCATCGCACTCCAAAGTCAAACCAAAGGAGGAGACGAGCTCCGTGTGTCAGGGTGAGTTGTCATGGCAGAGCACGCCACACCTACACTACCAACGGCATCCCTGACTGTGATGATTCTGAGATGCCGACACGCTCTGTGTAGTCACACCCCGCTGCAGCGCCGGGGTGTGACTCAAACTTCAAGACTTCAAACTGTGTGAATTACCAAAAGGAAACAGAGGCACTTTGAGTGAGGGAGCGTTTTTGCTTTGATATGATGTGACCTCTGTGTGGAAAGGGCTTGTCAAATTACCCCGCATCTCAGGGATGCGCTGGAAAGAGGTGTCCCTCGCTGTCAGCTCCTGATGCACCGCTCATGAAAGTATTAAACGCTGACAGCAAATTTTGCAAAAGGTAATCTGGTGGAAGACAGCCACAAGGCCTATAAATCAAGATTTTTCATTTCCTCATACTGTTCATTCATTGATTACTTTTGGTTTTACTTATTCTGAGTAGTAGTGTAGAGTTTAGATATTGTAAATCCTAAGTTAGGTTCAGGGTGTGGAACGACTTGGTGGGGTATACGACACGATTCTGATATTTGACACCGATTGGTCCGATTGATCCAGACAAGGAGCATCCGTGGCAGCTAGCATTGTTGCTTTTTCTGACCCCTTCCCATGAAAATAAAAGATAGAAATAAAATCTATATCCATCTATCCATCCATCCGTCCATTCTTGCTCCAAGACTTTAAAAAATATTTGCATAACTCATTGTTACCGACAACTCATCTTTTGTCATATACTATATATCATATACATATATTCCAGAGACTTACTTTCTTGTTTATTAAAAAAAATATATTCCATAGTTATTCACTAAATATAAACTGTAAATATTGTACATGTATGCAGTGAAAGATTATGATCATCAATTTTGGATAGTGTTGAGTCATTCTTGTTTCTATCGCATATTGAGTTTTTTTTTGTGTGACGTTGTTTTGACGTCGTTTGCAAAGACGCAAATAAAGTCAAGAGATATGTCAAGGTGTGGGTGCACTGATGGGTAAAAAAAGCCTTCCATCTAAACTTTGAGTGAACCGATACATTGCTTAAAAGATAGATTTATTGTGACAGTCCTCAGTAAAAGTTTGCTATAGAGGTGATGAGAACTCTCTCAAAGGTCTTTCACCAAGAGTCATGCAAAGAAAAGAAAAGAAAGAAAACAGCAGACTCCCGTCTGCCAGGCAACCCATTCAATAATAAAAACTCAGACTGAGTCTGGAAGAAACATGAGGATGTCTGAACCATATAAATCTATTAAATCAGTTCCATATTGTGGAAAAAAAGTGGTAAAAAACATGAAATCTGTATTTGAAAGAACACTAATATGTATAATCTTGGGCAGTTTAAGGTGATGCAGAGAAAAAGGGCAGTTTTGACAAAATGTGTGTTATTTTGCAACAGAACTGTGGTGGTGGTGGGGGTGTGGGTGGTGGGGGTGAGGGTGGGGGCTACTGTAGCTTTTTGTTGCCTTGTCAGAGCTACAGGGAAGAGATATTACCACTGCTGTTAAAGAGACTCCAAGTCATCAGTCAACACATTACGATGTGTCACTGCAACCTCACTCACGATTGTTTTCATTAGCTTCACCCACATACATAACACCATCTTCATTGTCTGGGCAGATGGTGAAACAGTCGGTTGCACCGGTGGCTATTATCAAAGTTTTATTGACTCTAACGAAGTCTCGGGGTCGGTTTTTTCTCTCTTTTGGCATGTGATCTGTGAAGATCATGGGTGATTTAATTTGTCATGCACTTTTTTGTAACTTGGCATTTTATTACTGTTGAGGCATTTGTTGCTTGGATACCGTAAACCCCAAGGTTTTCGGGTGTTTGGCAGTCACTTGATTTCATATACTTTGAGTGCTTGTAAACTGTAATGTTTTCTTTCTTTAGATTAATTGTGACCCATCTGTGGTGAACGTTGTTTTAGGGAGGAACTGCAGTGAAAGAAAGAAAGTCATGTCTCGCTGCTCTTTCTTGCTGGCGTCCTGACTTCATTTGGATTGAAATACCTCAGTGATTCTTTTTCCTGCATTTACTTAAACTAAGAGCTAAACTTGATTTATACTAAGATGAAAAAATGGTACTTGCATGATCTCCAGAATGGCTACCTGCAGGGGCTGTATCTGGAACCGCAGGGGTACTGAAATCATGAGTTATTAAAGTATATATAATAGAAAAAAGAAGAGAGTTCTTGGATGGTTATTTCCTTTTTTTATGTGAGCCAAAGTAATGAAGTTCAAACCAGTGAAGCACTTTCTATCCAACAGCCACTGCAGCAGAATTATCTTAACTTCCTAACAAATATATCTGTCAAAAGTCTTCCAACTTCCAATTTCAGTGAAGATGCATAAATGAGATTTTTATTGTGCCCAAATAGAGAGTGACCATAATAAATTTGTGTGGATTTGATAGAGCTATCAATCAATACCAACGGCTCAGTGATTTCCTGGATGAATGACTCTCGACGGTCTCTGTCTGAACTGTCCCCTTCTTGAGATGAAAAAGCCTGTCTGTGCTGCAAATGTGACATTTCATTTTGTGTTTTCAGCTGCTAAACATTGGTGCAAGAAAGCACTACAAGGGAGGAATTAATGTTTTCAAGTATTTCTCTGCCAAAAGCTGAAATGCTCACTTTTGAAATTAAAGAAAAAGAAAAGAAGTGCACCCACTGACCTCTCAGTGGCAGTGGAAGGGTAATGAGGTGATGCCGGGTGTCGTTAGGAAGTAAGGCCAGACTTGCGTGAGCTGCATGGGTTTTAACACTCTTACTGCTTATACTACTTATTTTTTTGTACCGCATCAGAATTTATATAAAGTAATACATTTTTTTCAAATATGACTGACTGACAGTCGGCTCAGCCAGTGGCTAGACATTATCACTTCCTCATTCGTAATCGAAACGCTACCAAACTTACTGAAGCAATTGGCAGCTTGAAGGCTACTAACGCAACACTGGCTCAATGCAAGAGTCATTTTTGATTTTGCCATAAAATCAGCACGTGAAACGGGATATTCTGCTGTAAATGTCTGCTGGCAGATCTTCTACTATTTCGGAATCGGCCGAAGGAGCTGGTAGCCACAGCTGACTTTGACGGACATACGGCGTGCACGTTCCCATCGGCTTTCCGGGCAACGTGGCTGTGCACAGTACAAAGAAAAACAAGCCTTGAAACAGTTCTCCAGAAACAGATGAGTCACGTGACTAAAGCTCCGTCCATCGCATTTACAGTCTTCGCTGAAACTCAGTTGGAGGGCGTAAGAGCCCATCAGTGATATGTTGTGACCACAATGAAATGAAATTGTCGAGTTTTGACACGGCAGTCTGTTATACAGTTACCATGAATGTAGATCAGAGAAGTAGCTTTAAATGCTCCCCTTGGTGTTCTGGTTGTATTTTCCCTCTCACATGCTATGAGCCAGCTCTGTAACTGAATGTTTCATACAAAAATGTAAATATCTTGATCTTTGCATTTAACTTGTTCTGCAGAGAGGAACAGTAATGTACAAAAGCTTTTAAAGATTTATGAATAAAATAACCAGATGTTCTGTTCCACAGTTATAAGTAATTTGGGCTGAATATTTTTCACAGAATGTGCAAGTATTTATTTAAGAATTAAATGTGCACCAATGTACTAATCAGAACAATTTATTCTACTTATGAAACCATAAAGCCTTTATTGACTTAAATTTTTTATAAGAGTGAGAATGGCCTCTAGTTCAATGGCTTGTCCATCTTTTATATACTATACCATTTGCTGTAAATATATGCAGTATTTGTTGTGATGCACAAGGACACAAAAATGTTCTTGATGGCTGCAGGATTGCAGGAACCACTGTGTGATGATCTGCAGATTTTCTTCATTGCCTTTACAAGCTTGTGATTTTCTAATTTTTAATGCAATAATGAGCAGCCCAGTTTCAACGAACTAAAAGCATAAATGCTTAGAGTAGATGAGCAGACAGTCTTTTCTGGTTTTAAAACATTTGTTGAAGGGATCCCTGCCATGTACATAAAGGTTTGCTGAGCAGCAGGTGAAGGTTGATGACTGCCAGTTCAAACCACGGGATATTCTTCAATTCTTTGGAGGACACACATAGCTTCCAGCTTTCACCGTAACCTTTCAGAGTGCCCTCATTTTAATAAAGTGCCACGTTTAGCAAAATCAGGTATCCAGTCCTTGGTGTAGACATCACCAACAGTTATCTCAGAAGTCAAAAGAAAAAAACTCAAACCAGATCTTTTTTTTTCAACATGTACATCAAGCGAAATGACTCTCAATGCTCAGTGGGACTTCACGGGGAGGGGGGAAATAAAAATCTAATCCAAAACTTTGACCTCAGTGCATGTTAGCAGACAAGGAGATGTTTTACTCCTATGACCACCTTGTTAACTACGAATCATCTGGGAGAAAATCTAGGTGTTAAGCTCCAAGTAAAAGACCCTCAAGTCAAAGAGAGGAAATGAAAATGACCTTCAGGGTAATAACCAGCCGTGTATGGTAAAGGTCAGACTCCAAGGGGCAGGAAGGTGGAACGGCTGAAGAAGGGAAAGCAAAACAACCACTGGCGCAGGTTAAAAGAGAGGCAGCGGATGGCTGAGAGAAAATGACAAACCAGCTGTGGAAACGGATTTGTGAAGAGTGAAGATAAAGTGAAGTCAGGGAGGTAGACATCAGATAAGAAACAGGAAAACAAGAGGTACTTAATGAATAACTTCAGAATACTATTAGGAATCAAAACACGGGACAAGCAAAATGTATTTTAAGAAAGAGACAAATTACAGATACAAATCAATAATTGTGTGCCAGGGAGATAAAAGTGGGCTGGATGAGAGTAAAATCCATCGAACAGGCAACTACAGGAAAACTGATGAATTATGGAAAAATAGTTTTTACAGATATGTTATATACTCATCTGCTGTGACTAACATTGCTCTGCAAGTATATAATATAAGTATATTAGAGTAGTGACAATCCGAATGTCTGTCGATAGACGTTTTCTCCCTAAATATAAACCAAAGTTTCATCCTGCTTTTCTCCATAAAAGCGTTGACTTCTGCTTCACACCTTCAGTCACGTTTTCTTTCATTTCAAGGATGTTTTGTGTATTTCAGCCTTTTATCAGTATGCTGAGCTACTTTCCCTTGAACCTCCAGGACTCACGTGGTTTAACTAAACTCATATAATTGATAACCCACTTACACAGTGTGTCTTGTTGAGAGATGAATAGGAAGAGCTTCTTCTCCTTCCCTTATACAATTATGGCTGTATTTAACATCTTACATCTTAGTTTTTCATTGAGTTGAAAAATTAAATTGAAAAATTATGCTGTACTTTACGGTGGCCCTGAGATGGAAAAATAACCAAAAGGATCCAGATAAGACATTAACAGTACTGCAGAAATATAAAACACAAGTTATATGAAAGATTTTTTTTCTTCTCTGAGGGCAGCAGTTTTCTTAAATATGCCTCTTCCTGTTCCTGAGATTCTGAATTTAAACTGCTTTCCTGTTAAGTTCTTATTCTCTCCTGTTAAGGCGTTTCTGTCTGCTCTTGTTTTTGAGTACCATGAGGGTTGAGTACATTAAGGATTGTACTATAAATTGAAACGTAACTCTCAGCCCTGTGTCCAGCCACATGTGATCAATCGTCTCATTCACTTATATGTCAGTGTATCTTAAGCCAATTAAAACCGCTGAGCATGGTCCAATGGAAATGTCAACACATTTTAATAACACGCTGTTAATAGTAACAGTGGGTCAGCCCGGGGAGTCCAATGTACCGCACCAGTGGTTCTGTAAGTTTTGGCTTCATTAACCACAAATTGCATATAGTTTACACTGCTGTCAACAATTTTTCCAAAGCTTAGTCCAACTTTCCAGATTGGTTTCCTAACTGCCAGGTGTCCAGTAACTGCAATATCACAAATGATTAAAAAAAAAACCTTAATCTTGCTACAGTAAACAAATTTAATGTCATATTTGTGGAAAAAGTCACAACATTGCAACAGTGGCAAACCACTTTTTTATTTCAGAAATGTGCATAACTTGATGTGTGAAGAGGAGAACATGCGGATGAAAGGGAGACGCAGATGCTTATATACTTTATACTTCATGGTACTCTGAAACAAAACATTTCCCAACTCGAAGGACATTATAATCATGTTCACTTTCATTATTGTGACTTTACGTCTGTGTTACTCTGTGCAAGTTTCGCAGGAATGCCATGTTGGAGTTACACTGCTTGTAAGAATGTGTTAATGTATGTTGTTCTTGCAACTTTTGCAGTTTGTAATTGGCCATTAATACGATCCTGCTTTCCCTTTTTCCATTTTATCTTTATTGCCACATTTAAATCATTTCCCAGACGCCCTCATTATCAACTTTAAAACCACTTTTGACTGTAAAAAGAACAAAAAAGACAAACAACCCTAGATGCCATATTTTGCAGCTGTGTCTGAGACTCCACAAGATTACTTTGGATTTCATCACTTTTACTCTAAAAGTCAACATGCAATTAAAACGGTATTATATGTTTGTAAAATCCATAAATCTGGATTAAGTATGCATATTGCATTTTGGCTACACGAGTGATTACGATGCTGACTAAAAGGACAGTAATGATCAGCATTCTGTTGGCTTTTTAACACTGCAGCTGAACTGAAAACAGCAAGTTTGAAATCGTTTTTCTTTTTTTTAATTATTTTTGGGAATCTGATAAGAGATCAACATATAATCCCCTGACGCTGATCCATGTGTGGGGACAATGATTCAATGTTGCTTTCCTTTGTCATCACAGGAAAAAAAAAAAAAAAAAAAAAATGGTTCATGGTTCATTCATGGTTTATTCAGGAAGCAGCTGTATGGCACAGTACAAACACACTTTTGACTTTTTATTTCTAGCAGATGAGAAGACAGTGAAGTCGCCTTGGGATAAGAGTTCATCATGCATGGTTCTTGTACTTGACAACTGTCGAAGCGGTTGAGACTGATACTCCATACAAGATACGGCTATGAATATGAATTCCAGACTGAAACAGTGTTTCAGCGAAGCCGGTTTATGAGCCTCAACAGCATGACCGCCAAGACCATCAGGACTGCCGGCCAGCACCTCCTGCTGAAAGAGGTTTTCTATAAACACCTCTCTCTATGAGGTGTTTTAAATTTCTTGTTTTTAGGCTCACATAATGCAGATATTTTATTAATCTCTTTTTGTCCGTATTACGGTGCTTATTTCATGGCAAAAGTGCCAATAACCTGTTTTACATGTCTGTTACCTATACCGAACAATATGCAGTCAAGGAGAACTCAGTGGCTTCGAGGTTAATCATCCAGCATTTAACCTCATACATTATACCTTTGGTTAAACTAAATATGTAAATTTAAACTTTTAAGAAATTAGGAGGGGTGAAGTGCCCCAACTTGCTTTTTGCTGCATTTATACTGTGCAAATGTTTAATATTATAAAATAAAAATTTTAAAATCCATAGTAAGAAATAGGATTTCAGTACATCAGGTCAAGAAAAAATTGAATTACCGCTCCTAATTTTAACAGATTAGGCTAATATGTATAATTACTCTTTTTTTCCCCACCTGCCAGAGCAGACGAGGGCTTTACCAAGCGGACTGAAAAAGTAAAAAACACAGTAAAAGATCTTATATCATTGGATAATGTGAAATTAATGTGATTTGAGAACTTTTTTTTTTTTTTGAAGATTACCTGCAGATGAGACATTTTATTAGATCCTATCAAAGTGTGTCTATTGATACCTCTGTAATAGTCACGTAGAAGAAATTTTTGGCAAAGCTCTGTGATGGACTGGTGACCTGTCCAGGATGTACATCTGTCTTCCACACAAAGAGCTGGGATAGGCTCCTGCAGATCCCAATGACCTTGGAAAGCAATAAGTGGGCATATCCACCCATATCCACTAATTATAGATAATGGGTGGATGCAGAGGTAGATGCTTTGGCAAAGGCATGGTCTCCAAGTTATGCAGCCCCTTAAAGTGAGCTCCTCTGAATCTTAATCTGGATTTACAAAAATTAAAAACCTAGAGACAGGACAGACAATAAGACAAATCCCCTGAAGGATGAAAACCAGCCTGTGTTGAGGCACAGACTCAATCTATTAATATTTGGCTCAAATGTCAGCAGTATAACGGCTTCATGAGGACTTAGGCACCACCGGAAAGGCTCAACAGGTTTTAACTGTATAGTTCCTGATGAGTGTAGAAGGTGTGGACAGGAGAAGGGCATCTTCTTATCTTCTTATCATTATGTGGAAATGAAAGAAAGTTACCCAATTTAGGGAGGAAATCAAAGAAGAATTAGAAATGATACTGGGCACAAAGTTAAAAAGTGACCCTAAAATTTTCATTTTAGGATTATATTCTGCTGACTGGGACATATCTGTGAACGACAGCTACTCTGGGGATTGTAGTCGTTACTTGCAAAACAAGTATCTGTTTGCCCTTCTCTTAGAAAGATTGGAGGCCTAAATTCATTAATTGGATCAAAGATCTTTCTTTACCTCTATAAAAAAAGAAAAGAAAAAGAAAAGAGAGGCTCTCTCCAACAACATTTGAGCTCCTTTTGTACGATCCATGAATAACCTGGACTCCAGCAACACAATGAAAGACGCCAACGGTTCATTTGCATCTTGTCTTTGAATCTGACAGTGACGCAGTAAATGTGAATGTAGCACGGAAAACCTGATTTGAAGCAGTTTGTTGGTTTGCTTGTTTTTCTTTCTTTCTTTTTTTTTTTTTACATTGTTTTATTTGACACATTTGAAACGACTGTATAAATTCTTTTCAAATTACTCTAATGTGCCTCCTACACATTCTTTTGTAAATTTCTTTATTTACAGTATTAGATGTTTCATTAGATCTTCAAATAACAACGTCACTGCTGAAGAAAATATATGTTCAGGTGTAAGTTGGTATCTTGATGGTCAGTGAAAACTGTTGGGGATTTCCAAGGTGGAGTTTAAATAGACTGAAGTCAAGTTGGACAAACTTTACTATTGTGAGCTTACTGCCCTTTTAGAGCACTGAGAAAGAAGCCATTATCTTTTTATGTCTCTTTGTGAAAATGCAATCAAATCATACTGCCATGCAGTTTTAAAAAGAGAATAAATCTAATGGATAAAGAACATGACCTTCGGTGACATTAGTTTCTGTCCATTACAAGTGAAAAATTATTCATAGATAATTACACTTGAGAAAAGAAAACTAGAGTAAATAATCTTTATGGTTTTAACTATTTGAATTCCTCCCCTGCGAGTGACTTTAAATGTGCAAGTGAATATAAAGTACAGAACAGTGATATGGACTGGATTCATGAGACAACTAAGGTTTTGGTGGTGTTTGAGAACCGACACTGGAATAAAAATGAAAATTGGACAAGTCTGGGGAACATTAGGTTTTAACTAGGTTTTAACATTGTAGGGTTTACCACCAGGTAAAACCTACAAGGGTACGAAGAATCCTCACAAGTACTGGCTACCTCCAGTAAGAACTGTAAAGGTACAAAGTAAAATTAAAAACTTTTCTTTTTGCTTTTTCATATAAAAATCTTTGTTCACAAGTAAGATCAAAACAATCACTGATGTCCTCCTTCATGCCGTTCACAGAGAAGCGTGAGTTGGGGTACCTCCCAGGTATACCCTGGACTGGTCGCCGGCCCACTGAAGGACCCAAAACACCTAGTGTAAGTAAAACCTGGATATAAAATTCATAATTGCTGTTCTCTGATCTAGGAATGTCCATCGAGGACTCTGAATGCTGCCAGACCAGCTCAAACGAGCTGCATTGATAGAGCAGACAGAGCTTTATTTGTTTTAAGCATGTGCATGTGCTGAGTCCCTTTGTACCACGTTTATCTAGTGATACATTTGATCGTCTTATTAAGGAAGCAGCAATCCACCTAATTATAAAAACCCTAAAAAGTAAACTTTAAAAACTGCATGTCATGACTGCGACTTCACTGCAGTGAAGTTGTCAACCAGGGCAGAGTTAGTTCCCAGGTGGTGCAGCCGCAAGACATGAAAACCGGTTTTCATGTCATGTTTCCCGCAAAACTTCATCATGTATTACTAGAAGCTCGTGTAAGCATCTACGTTGATTTTAAATGTCGTCTTCCAACCAGGTGCCTTGTATGTTTTTTGCTAAGCCTTTTTTCTGTTCTTGCTATTGTTATTTATCCAAAACATTGCATGTAATGCAAAGATAAAAGTAATGTTTTATGATACAGTCAACAAATCTTTAATCTTTACTATTTAAAAAAGGCACTTTAGTACAAGGGTACTAGTATTGTAATACCAGCTTATCTTTGCTTATTTCAACCTGATCATCCACAGAGAAATAATCATGAAGTTGTCCCACCTTTGGACATCTGTCAACATGTCTTGTTAAAGTATTGCGTTGGAGAACTATGGGACACTGTTTGTAACGGAACTTACCCTAAAAATAACAGCAATTTTTAAGTCATATTAAACCAAATCATGTTTTAAAAATACTGGTTTAAATTTTTGTAAGTCACATTTTATGAGGTAATGTTCATTATCTGAGAAATATAATAAATAGTTAAATATAAATATCAAATGTTACACCTAAATGTCAAATGTTAAATCTAAATAATAAATCTAATTCTAAATGTTAACTATATAAATGTTATATATATAAACGTAAATATAAAATAATACATCTACATATTAAATCTGAATGTTTAGTCTAAATCTCGATTTAACACGTCTCTGCTGATATTTCAGTTCAGCTGAAGGAGTTAAGAGCCGAAGTGAAGTTTGATTGACATGTGGTGGGCGGTGGCTTCTCGAGCATGGCTCCACCCATAGCAAGAGAAATGGGCTTCAAAACCTACGCTTTCACCTAAATAAAACATTTAGATGTTACATTTATATCTATATTTATATTTAGTATTGAACATTTATGTTTAACATTTATATTTATTTTTATCGTTTAACATTTTATATTTAGGTGTAACATTTATGTTTATATTTAACGTCTTCTTCTTTTCCCTTTGGCTGCTCCCTTCCAGGGTCGCCACAGCAAGTCATCCATCTCCATTAAACCCCATCCTCTGCATCCTCTTCTCTCACACCATCCAAATCATGTCCTCCTTCACTACATCCATAAATCTCCTCTTTGGCTTTCCTCTGGGCCTCCTGGCTGACAGTTCCCACCTTAGCATCCTTTTCCCAATAAACTCACGATCCCTCCTCTTTACATGTCCAAACCATCTCAGTCTGGTCTCTCTGATTTTATCTTCAAAACATCTAACATGTGCCGTCCCTCTGATGAACTCATTCCCGATCCTATCCATCCTTGTCACTTCCAAAGGGAACCTCAATATTTTCATTTCTGCTACCTCCAGCTCTGCCTCCTGTCTCTTCCTCAGCGCCGCTGTCTCTGAACCATCCAACATCACTGGTCTCGCCTGATACTCATTTGTCACACATCACTCCTGACACTTTTCTCCACCCGTTCCAACCTGCGTGCACACGTTTCTGGACCTCTTGTCCACACTTTACCCTAAGTACTATAAATCCGCCGCCTTCTTTATCCCTGCTCCCCGTACCTTCACTGTTCCACTCTGTCTTGCTGCAGCTAACCTTCATCCCTCTTCTTTCCAGTGCATATTTCCACCTCTCCACATTTTCCTCACAGTCACGGTCTAACTCTGATGCAGTCCCACCTCCACCTTGAACTACTCTTTTACGCCTACGGCTCCCTCACCACCACCAGCCTTCCTTATACAGGACCACAGTTCCTCTCTCAGTACCTTGTCATAGGCTTTTTCAAGATCTACAAAAACACAATGAAGCTTCCTCTGTCATTGTAAAGCTGTAAATATGCTAAAAAGTGGCTTACAAAATTCACACAACCGGTCTAAGCATGAGTTGGAGCTAAATGTGACGAAATGTTGCTGTTATTTTTAGTGTAATATATTTAAATAAATAAAAAAAAATCACATTTCTTCCTTTTGAATCCTTCTTAAATCACTAAGGTGATTTCATCTTTTCCACCTGACAGCTTGAATATGTTAGTAAACTTAAGAGGGAGCACGACTCATCAAACTTAAATGTTATCAGGTTTTAAAACAGTTTTTCCAGCTCTCTCAGCAAGTTTTAAACATGTTTGTGAATCACTTAAATCGTTGAAAGCTGGCGCACTTTGATGATCATCAAACAGAAATTCCCTCAACATTATTCCTGAAATAAAGAGAGTTTGACAGCAAAGGTGAACTGAAGGCTATTGTTCTCCCAGTGAAGTGAGATTAAAGCTTCATGTATATATGATGGAGGTGACCTAGCCGGGGGCTGAATGATCTTTGTGAGTCCCAAAAGTGATTGTTATCCAGCAGCGAGAGGAACCTGTGGATATCATACAAATTTTCAAACTGAGCCGGAGTACAGAAGCAGCTGGGGAGCAACAAATGAACACCCTTCTTAACCATCAATCAGTGCACTACTGTAAAGCGGTTAATGAGAGAGAGGAAGTGTGAAGTACATTGCATACACTGCCACAGTCAATCTGACATTCTGCTTGCAGTTTGCTGCAGATTGGGAATAGAGCAAACTGAATCCATAATGATGCAACGCTGAGCCTTGGCATGCCATTATAACTGTATCCTTTTATGTTTTATCACAAATACGTAGAACTAACCTACTGAACTATCCAGCTGCTGCATGCAAGCTTCTGTCTGAAAGCTGTGTGCATAGCAGTATGCTATGAATTCAATCAGTTCCTTTTCCTTTTTCTTTTTTTATGCATATCAACCGCTGACAATTGTCAGACACAGAAAAAATCCGGAGGCAAAGACAAAGTATATAGCCGAAAAGCAAAGCAATACCTGATTTTAAAAAAGACGTGATGGAGGAAAAGCTATAAATTGTTCTCATTCTTATAGCGCCGTTCCCAAACAAATATTGTGGACTCCTGTAATGGTGAGGAAGATTGCGTCTGTAGCATCATGTGACCTCCCGAGGACTCTAATGTTAAATTTGCATTCACATTGCCATCATACATGGAAGCTGCATATTCCATCCTCCACGGTATTTATCTTTAATGTTCATCGTACACATTTTGTTTTTTCTGTCTCAATATAAACAGCTCCATAATAGCACCTAAAATGTGCTACCATGTCATTAGATTTCCACTCCAGCCAGCTGTGACAATGATATCAGATTATTTTCCAGCACTGGAATCATCTATGTCCACATTATACAATTTCATTTAAAAACATAGTTTTAGAAACAGATCAATCTGGAATCCACATTAGTATTGCAACTCTGAGCTGTTGGACTCAAGAGCTTTCCATTTTCAAGGATCCAGGATCAAACATGCCAGTGTTATGTGAAAGAAAGTTTTATGTAATGAATTGAGTGTACTAATGTGGAAGTGGCCTTACTTTTGGTCTAAGTCATTAGCAACAGAAAGAAGATAAACCTTTAAAATACAAAAATATATTTTCTCCCTGTCTGAATAGTTTTTTTTCCCTCTGAACCGGAGCTTTCTAAGCTGCTGGGAGATGATAAACAGATTTAAACCAGGAGAGTAATGATTTTCTTCCATCTCAGTAGGTCTTAGTCTGTTATGGTTCAACATTAAAAATGTCACTACTAAAATCTGTCATTTAAATCCTGAACATAAAGTCTTTCTTATTGAGAGACATCATTTCATCATTATCATGCTCCGTAACGATCTGGGAGGGTGCTGATTCCCACTGTGAGAGGTAAATGGCACTTGCTGATAAGTTTGCGTCTGTTTGACAGCGTTAACCCCGTTTCCTACCTCCAGCCTCTCTCTTTTTTCTCCCAGTTGTCTTCAACCTCCAGCTCTGCAGCGAGAGCTTTACTCAAATGGCATTTACACTATGATACAAATAATCTTCCTTTTCCATGCACAAGTTAGATCCTGAAAGCTTTCTGATAAACTGATAAATCAAGAAAAAAACTAAACATTCACTGAAAAAAAAAATCAGACGGGGCAGTTCCTGGACATATGGCTTTATTCGCAAAAACAAACCTCTAAAATACATCTGAAATACCTCTGAAATTAAAAGTGGACTTATGTTTGATTCATAAAAGATGCAGAATATAAAATAAAATGAATGAGTGTGAGGAACCTACCCTGCATCCATTTTTCAGCATCAGATATTTTTAACTGTTTATCTGGCAGAACAATGATCAAAAGCGCGCAAGTTCATTCACAACATAATGGCTGAAAAAGAAAAAGATGCTGCAATAGTCCCAAGTCCAGACCAGTTCAAACTAAGATATCCCTTTAAAATACACTTTAAAGACATATCAGTTTTATCTAAAAATGCTGTATTTTCATCTTAAATGCAGAAGACAGAGACGAGACTCTCAGTTTGGAGAGTGAGAGTTATGTTCTTTGTTATGACAGGGTCTTCAGTGTAACATCAGTGTAACGTCAGTGTAACGTCAGTGTAACGTCAGTGTAACGTGGGGCTCGTTACAACTTTGTTCTCCTGGTTGGTGGGGCCGCGTTGGGTGTTTTTGGCTCTCCTGTCTTGGAAGTTTGTCTTAGGTTGCTTCTGCTTCTCCGGATCTGCACCGTTGCTCTGCTCTCTTTGAGAAACCACCCTGGGGGGGACACAGGAGTGGTGTGAAACAGTCAAACTTTCACAGTGTTGTCTTGTAGTAGTGTTATCACATTGAGTGCATTACCTGCTGTGTGGCATGACTGAGAATGTGCTGCCTCGCTGCTGTGCCTCACCTCACCTCAGCTGAGGTTTATATAATTTATATATTACACTCATTTCACCTTGATTTATCCATCCATCCATTTTCTTGTGACCCTGCAAAGGGTCTAGCATGCATGTTTTTGGACTGTGGGAGGAAGCCGGAGTACCCGAAGGAAACCCACGCAAGCATGGGGAGAACATGCAAACACCACACAGAATGACTTCCACCGGGCCGGGAATCGAACCAGGAACCTTCTGTTGTGAGGCAACAGTGCTAAGCAAAATGATGGCCGTATGCAGAAATTAAGAGTTCATTTGGTTACTCGGTACAATGTTGTTCAGTTACAACATGTTATACCGTTATAATATGATGATATATTGGAAAACGTTATCTGTTACAGTCGAATCCGTAAAATACTGCACATTTACACTTTATCTAACAGTCATGTGTTGGACAGCAGCCTTTGATTGTTCAAATTCAAAAATACTTCATTAATTCCTGAAGGGAAACTAATTAAGGATTGTTAGAATGTTGTAAAAATAGAAAATGTGCAGATGGAAGAACAGTTTCATAAAGCTGCGAATAAATGTGTGAGGATGGTAGCCGAGGAAAAAAATAAAAAACAAAGAAAAATAAATGATAGATTATAGAGGCATTTCATGAAATCCTGTGTATAAAGCGTCCTTTATCATGGATTGATTTTTTTTCCTTTTCTTTTTTTTTGCAATTGGCAGGGCTATAGCTGATAAGACCTGGTCTTTCAGAGTACCAGGACTTGCCAGAACTCATCAACTTTGATTTTCAGTCAAAGCTTAACTGGAAAGGCGGTGGTGCATTTCAAAAAGCAGCTCACCTCCCTCCTGATCAGTGATTCTGTAACTGCTGCCAGCTCATACAGGTAACTAAATCCCATCATATCTATCATAACTACACTCACATTTTGTTACTGTATATATTCCATACCGAAAACAATACATCTGCAAGGATAAGATGCCTATTCAGAAATGTAACCTTAATTTGTACCTACAATTATCAAGAATGTCACAGTTCATGTGTTGATCGTGATGCTGGTCTGACTAACGCATGAACTAATTACACTTTATCTTTTTACACTTTAAAAATTACATCATCAGCATCAGCGTAAGAAGTACTGTAATACATCCAACATATTGAGCAAAATGGCAAATATAATCTCATTAACTGGAGAACACAGAAATCTGGGGACCAGCAAAAAAAAAACAACCCAAAAAACATTAAAAGCCTTCATCGGTGTCGTCTGCAGAGAAGCTCCTTCTTCTTCTTCTTTTTCCGTACCCGCTTATTCCTTTGCATGATCTCGGGAGGCCCATCTCGACTCATTACAGGCGAGGGATGGGAGTACACTCTGGACAGGTCGCCAGTCCATCACAGGGCCACATACAAAGACAAACAACCATGCACGCCCACGCTCACACCTACAGGTAATTAAGAATGATCAATTAACCTAGTATGCATGTTTCTGGCCTGTGGGAGGAAGTCGGAGTTGCAGAGAAGCTGAGTTGTTATAAAGTACTGAGGTTGTACTCTAAATTTCAACAAATCCATTAACTCCAGGAATGCAAAAAAAAAAAAAAAAAAAAAATAGGAGGAAGAAAAAAAAGAAAAGATTGCTAAAGGGTAAATATGTTTCTCAGGATGAGGATCAAAAGTACATCTTCAAGATTAAATTTATTGCCAATTGCCATTTGAGAAGTTTTGAAATTTCTGTCACAGACCCCAAATGGTTTAAAAATGTGGCGCATAATATTTACCAACAATAATAATGAAGTAATAATAGCTGCATTAGTTGTGAAGTGAAGTCGGGGGAGGTGCAGTTGATGCAGCAAAAATTAAAGCTGTGGGTGGAGACCATCAGGTGGCACTTGACAAGGTGACAGGCCCAGATTTATTTTTTTTATTATTTGACTTAGCAGTCACTTCAGAAATAATAATGTATGCTTTTGAGCACAGAAGACATTGTATATTTTTTATTATTATATTTCTCTGTATGTCCCACTAGTAAACCCCGAAACTGTGAAAGAGAGGTCAAAGTGACTTTGCCTGATTTATTTTTCCACAGCAGCCAAATATTAATTTAGAGTAATATTATAAACTGATGTGGATCAATTTATATCCCTGATTAGACTTTAAATTCTCAGTTGGTTTGCGTTTGCTTTTCGGATGACAGCGCTCAAAGAGAAAAAGATGAAGCGGGAGAGGAGGAGAGCAGGATGTGGAAACCAGGGGACAGAAAGATGGTTGTGGCCAAACCAGTTTCCGTTTTCACTGCACTGGGATTATGAGATGCGTGAGTGGGAATCGTATGAATACATGCTTCCCTTTACTTTACACATATTTTTCTACAGTATTTTCTATACATAGATTTACACACACATATGCACGTACACTTACATACACATCTGTTATTGATAACTGCCACTTATGAATAAAACTTTAACAACTAAACAACCCATTTTTCTAAGTATTTTCAATGATTTTCTTACGTTTGTTATCATGCGAATGCATAAGGAATTTCTTTTCTTCTTTGCATAATACTTAAACTGTCTGATTTTGGGTTTCCACCATGTGGTTACATACGCACAGAGTACCATGGTACCATTAAGAACCAGTTAAATTACTTCTTTGGGCTTTTCCACAGACATTATACCCACTTTCATGTACAGTTATAACTCGTTTATTCAAAACTTTCACATGAAATGCCATCACACCGTTTTAAGAAGCTGTTTCCCTCCAAAGGTTCCTCTGATAGTGTTATCCTTCCTTTGTCCAAATGGACCCAAACGAATGCAGCTGCAGTCATGTGATACAGTCCAGATAGGCGTCACATCCTATTCTACTGTTGACTGTTTTTTTTCCACCCCAGCAGTACTCAAAAAGCCTTATATTGCCATTTTGATCTTTGTTCTCTGTTGCACATTTACTCACCTGCATCCGCTCACCTCATCAACAGACAGAGTATATATTCCTCCTTGATCTCCTTTGTTCCCTGCCAGAGCCCTCCTCCACGTCAGACTTGTGTTGTTGCCTCAATCCGGTCTGGTGTTTTGTTTGGAACAACTGTTTATTTTTATATGAAGGAGCCACGGTGCATCTTTAATGCTGTATTCCATTTGTGTGCTTCTTTTTGGATTCGTAGGTTCCTCCCAGACGGCGCATCGCACCTTTAGGTTCCTTATAACCACTGGTTTTAGCGTTTGAGGCCTGTTTGTGGGAGACAATGTACTGCCATTTCAGCTTTGTTGAAGAAGAATTGCTGTTTCCAGATTTCTTCTTTCTCTTACAGCTCTATCGTATTGAATTGAAAGGAAATGTGTTTTTCTTCAACTGTTAATTTCTGTTATTGTGCCTTATGCTAGTCTACAACAGCGGTTCTTTAATGAATATAACACTGACAGTTTTTTTTTCCTCCCTTTTGTCCACACAAATGAAAACTAGAACATTTTTTCCATCAGACGTCCAAGAACATATTTGAGGAAATATAACAAATTATGTGCTAAAATATAAGGTAGTTGAGTAAGAAGTGTGACTGCACCAACAATGTTAAATTACACCGCTTTATCTGAAAATAAGCCCTGAAATGCATGTAAGATCAAACAGATGATATATAGCAATTTTGAGAGGGGGAGTTGGATTCACCATTAGCCATCTAGCCCCGTGTCCCCTGCCTGATAGAAACCCTATGATCTAGCGATACTAATAAGATGTGGGCTGGATGCCTTGGAACAGACAGGGAATTTTTTTTTTATCCTTTTTTTTCTGCATTGCTGGGAGCTGGTCAAACAATTCTTTCTGAATAACAAAACCACCTTTGTAGTGCAGCACCTGTGTAATGCTGTCTGAATCTCCAATAAGCCTCTCGCACGCTTCCACTGACCCAGCATCATCACGCCTGGGTTGTTCTGTGGTGATTTAAGGGAAGATGGGAAATGTGACAGGTACATAGATGAGGGGAAAGCAGTGGGGGTCCTCAGCAGTACTCTGTTTTGCTTGTACAAAGGTGAAGCAGCTTTTGTTTGCACACATCAGATGGGCACTGTTTCTGTACAAAAGGAGATCAGATAGACATTGAATACCATGCATCGCCCACAGCCACTGTGTCATATATTTTGTCTTGTGGAAGAATAAGAATGCACTTTTTTTTTTTTTTTTGCACATTCTGCTTCTGAAAACTCACAGCTTTTATAACTACAATAACATGCATTAGTATTCAGTCTAACCCACTGAAGTCCTTGAAATTCCATGTAATACGGGCCACTTCAAGTCAATTTTATATAGTAGTCTGATCTTTTGATCCGGGTCCAGACGCTCTACAGAGTGCAGTCAGGCCAGGGCGCCGTGTACACGTGTTTGGTGAAGGCAGCTACAGGAAATCCGGATTTTTAAATATCTTGGCCATTTTGCAGTAAAGGTTTCCCCTGGTCGGTCTTTCATTACCAACCAATAGGAGTTATTTAAACTCGTCTTTATCCATGATGCATATTTACAAACAGTTTCTCCTTTCCAAAACGATCAGGAAGCAACCCCGTGGCTCTTAAAAGCAGAAGTTTCATAAAGAAATCATTGCACTGATTACCGAATGGTCATGACTGATCCCAGCGCTACGTTCGCTGCTAATTTCAGAGTTTCAGTTTTCCTCTGTAGCCCATCTGCTATGCTGCCCTTATGCTGTAATGCTTAATGCTTCACCCCATTCATCCCATCACTGCATTACACACTTCACTGCTCATTACCCTGTGGGCTATTAACTGAATAAGTAGATAATAGTAAAATGTGAATAGATGATTTGGTTGTCATATTCTACAGTACATAAGAAGGCAGGAGTTCAAGAGAGAATTACATAGCCACGGGACATGTAGCATCCTTACCGCTTGACTCAGCTGTATGTTTAAGATTTGCGGGTCCACGATCATCATTTACCAGATATACATTCAGTTTTGTTTGAGTTCCATGCGATGTCTAAATATTCCACTTTTCAGGCTATAATGATGGCATGAGGAGGTTTGACAATGGATGAAACATGGTGACTCCACATGAGATTAACATGGATGTCATTTACAACTGACACGAATATTACTTTTGAGCTCAAACAAGGACAAAGACCACCACTCGTAGCTGTAAAAAGTGAAAGAGATGTTTTACTCCCAAGTTACTTCAGCTGGAATGTGATAGATGATGACAGATATGCGTCAATGATATTTTAAATGCACCACACTGTTCTGCTCTGCAGAAACTGGTTCACAAACCATCTGGGGCATCTGGTTAGGGACTTAGTACTTGATCAGGTCTAAGTCCTGTCAGAGATCTGGCAGAAAGCCGGGCATCCATGACGGCAAAGGGAGTTAAAGGATGCAGCCGTCCACACAGGCATGAACACGACTTCCAAACAAAGTGTAACAATCTTGGACGTGGTTTTATGTCTCCTGCATTGTCAAACAGTATTTCCAACACTATAACAGGTTTAGGACTTTGCTGCCTACGTTTTTCTGCCTCCTAATCCTCAGTACTACTTATCATCAGAAGCTGTTTAGATCTTTGTGTTCACAGAGACGTCAATACACGACACAATACTGCGATGACGTAGTGGAGACAGAACAGTACTAATTAGCCCATTAAAGCAAAGCCCGTCTGTTTTAAACCTGTGGCTTCAATTACAAAGAAAAGGTTCTGTCCAGCAGTCTTTGAATCCCTCTTTCCT
Source organism: Xenentodon cancila (assembly GCA_014839995.1). Taxonomy (NCBI): domain Eukaryota; kingdom Metazoa; phylum Chordata; class Actinopteri; order Beloniformes; family Belonidae; genus Xenentodon; species Xenentodon cancila. Next base: position 9,123,804 of record CM026216.1, on the reverse strand, counting down.
CCATCAGCTTCTTCTTTTTTATTCCTGCATTCCGAGCTTCGTCAGTGTGTCCTCCCTCGCCTGAGCTCTGGGGTAAACCATTGCTTGCTGTAATGCACATGAATGCAAAGCAGCTCTCCGAAACAACAGGAGTTTCCTTCCTAACGCAGTTCCTGCAAAACATTACACACCAAAGAGATGGATATCGCACACCACTACACAAAAATGTGGATGCATTTGTCAGAATGTCCTCTAGCTGCAGGACAGGTCTATAGGCAGAGTATTTGGTTACAGCTATATTTATATATTCATTTTTTTTTTCAAACTACTTTAATGCACCATGTCACAGTTTTTGTGATAAATGTGCTAAGATTATACCGCTTAGGAGTTTGAAACTGATCAATATGGATCATGTCCAAACCCCATAAGAGTCAGTACGAAAGTGGAAAGTTTGATGCCACTTTTATTTTATTTGCATTTTGAGAGGTCGAGCTTATTTGATACTGTACATTGGTCGTTATAAATTTACACGAGGTCAATGCTATTGCAGCCGAGTTCACCAGAAAGCATTTGTCATTTTGGGAAGCAGGCTCGCTTTTAAATAAATCAGTTTATAGTGAGTCCAAATAAATGAGTCCAAAATATTTCCCAGTCTCTGTGAGGTTTGAGAGTTGGCTGAAGACTGCGAGGTATGAGGCAAATGCAGCGCCGAAGGGCAGATCACTGAAACTATTTGTCTTTGACTCTCACAGCGTAGATTTAAAAAAAAGAAATGTCACAAATAAAACCCACACCTGCAGTAGAGTGAGGATGTTGAAATAACGCTTGCACAGCAGCGTCCTTAATTCTCAAGATCAAAGTGATAAATGATAAGGGCTCTTCTTCTTTGGAGATGCTATATTCAATATTTTTCATTAACCATGAAGCACTACTACTTGTGTTCCCAAGGGGTGCCTCGATAATGAGGAGGAGACTTTTGCAGGGACTTCTTTTTTCTTCCTTTCTCTGTGGGTCTTTTTGCACCTTCTAGGTAGGCTCTCTCCCACCATTTTCACACGTTGTCGTCAGACTCAGACAGCTGCGTTCATAAAAGGCCGCCGTTCTCATACTGCGCAGCCACAAATGGTGAGGAGGAACATAGTGAACGTGGTGCAGCAGTTAAAGAGCATGTTATATCCCCTGGGAGAAAACGGGGATCAAAGCAGAATGAGATGGAAATAGGTCATTATATTTACATCCACTGGGTCACGGGACTATAAATTAAAAGCAATATTACACTGCTGATGGATGTGTCAATAAGTAATGCTTTCCTAACACATCCTATCAATTATACAGGGATTTTATGTCAGCGCGGTGGTCACAGCTCATTTCTTCTGCCCTCCAAGTGGTCAGAAAGTCAGCACGCTCATGCCTTGAGAGATCGTTTTGACCTGCAGTATATGTATTGAAACAAAGTGGATTTTAGCTTTGCTGTCGCTAGCACCGCCTGTGTAGCCAGCGGGTGTTAAGTGGGACAGGAAGTGTAAATCAGCAATTACTGCGTGCCACAGTGCTGACAACAGCCATAACCCAAAGCCATTATGTCTGCAGTTGTTGACCACCGTGCCCATTCAGCAGCCCATCTGTCAGTGCCATCCCCGTGGACACAAGTTTAACCAAACTACTTGCTGAATGAATTGTTCAAATAATCAGTATTTTTTAATTATATACTTAGTGATGGAGACCATGTTTGACGGTTGCAGCAGTGAGAAATATACCGCGACCTCATGGTTCCACTCTTGTCATTGCCATTTTTAATTAAACAGTTTCAAATAATTATACATTTTTTCTTTTTTGCTCATTAAAATTGGACATTAAATGGAATCTATTTTTTCTTTCCTCTATTAAAAAAAAACGATGTTATTACAAGGTTAAGTGAGCTCAAAGGTAACTCTAAAATCATGCCAATGTTTTTTTTTTTTTGTTTCGACTATAAAATTAATCTTTGGAAACACAATTCAGGTTGTAACTTACAGTCAAAAGTCCTGACATTTACTATGTATTTCCTTTGTTACAGGAGTCAGTGACTATAAAATGGTTCTGTCTTGGCACAAAAAAAAAAAAAAAAAAAATAATCCAAGTGTACCAAAATGCTTCACTTCAGCCACATGAGGACATAATAATCCTTAACTTACAGGTTACAGTAAGATCTTATCAGCTGTTCACTAGTTAAGTTCAGTTACAAGCGATGTCCAAACAAATCGTTAATCTAGCTCTTATAATTTAGGTTCTACATCAACAGGGATTCGTTCAAGTCAGGTAAGTTGTGCATAACTGAGATAGTTGGATGAGATGAACAAAAATAAGCCAAATAGGCTAAAACGTGCTTCGTTCTACTTGTTCAAATGGAAATTAAAAATATGGACAGGTGCTCTCTGTGGGAGACAAAGGACTCAGGAAGATGGAGGGTTTTCTTACATTCTTCTGACAGCTGGTGGGGCTCGTGGAGAACAGGGGCGTCAACAGGGCTCTCGAGTGACTGACACCTCTTGGCTTGAAGTCAATGCATTTGTAGATCTTCTGGACGGGTTGGAGGTACCACACAGAACTGGCACAGGATACCTTTACGCTGCTCTTCCCAAACTCAGGAGTGACAAAAGTTTCAAGCCCTCTTTTGCCGACACGTGGTGATTACATCTCTAATCTGGATGAAATGCTCGCAAACAGCATCCAAAGCTGGAGAAATGCCATTATCTAACCTTTTAGACGGCACGGCATTGCTATGCATACTTCGCAACTGATTCATGTGAAAGCGAAGATTTGAAAGGTTTCCATTTAACAGGAAAATTACAGTGTAGATATTTTCGTGTTCAAATTTACAAAAAGCTCAATAGCTTTTATTTGAAGCTGTTTTGCTCTGAGTTTATTCTTAAATTATATGGTAATTTATGATAACATAATTTTAGCCATTCTAGCAGTGAGCCTCTCGAGGTGGCACAGCGCTTTCATCCTGACTGAAATGAAAGAACTGTTTGATGAAATGGTTCAGATATTAATGTCCCACAAAGGATGAATCCTAATCATCTTTGGTGATCCCTGACTTTCCTGTGAATGCTACTGCCAGAGAGACTTTTTTTTTTTTCATTTTGCGAAATCTTCCATGTCTGTGTGCATATACGTAGATGTTCTTGGTCCAGAGAGGCTCAGTCTGATATAATTGTGATTATAGGTATGATAAATTTCCCCAGCAGGTCCCAGTGTTTACTCATGCAATGACATATAGCTTAACATCTACAAGCTCAATTCCAGAAAAATAAAAAGGTAGGATGCTGTGTAACATGTAAATGAAACAAAATACACTGATTTGCAGATCTCATAAACCCATATTTGATTTCACAGTAGAAAAAAAGATAGAATAGATTAGAGAAATCATTTAAAATGTTGGAAGTGAGACAGTGGCTCATTTTGAATTTTTCAAAATATCCGGGATGTGGTCAACAAAAAAAACCTGGAAAAGTAACTAATCAGGTTAACTGGCAACAGGTCATTTTTTACATGATTGGGGACAAAACTGTGCATCTTAGAGAGCCATGATCCCTCAGAGCAGAGGGATGGGATCGCCAGTTTTGAAGAACTGCACCTACAAATTGTGAAGCAATGTTCCTCGGTGTAAAATTGTGAAGTCTGTGAATCTTTCATCTACAGAACATAATATTCACAAGAGGTGCTGAGAATCTGAAGAAATGCACACGGGCCAAGATTGAAAGTCATTATGAGACGATAAAAGATGGGTCCTCGGGCTACACGGCGTTACGAACAGGCGTGATTCTGTAATAGGAACACGGCATGGGCTCTGAAATTGTTCTGGAAATCACTGTCCAAGAACAGTTTGCCATGCCATCCACAAATGCAAGTTAAAGCACTGTCATGCGAAAGCAGGGCTTTGCAGTCCAAAAATCCATTGTAGAGTTTGATGCATTTGGTGAAACAGAAAAACAAGGAGCAACAGACAAAGATGGCCCAGGACTGTTGAGCAGCTGTACTTTAATATCAAATGTAGGTAAAAAAAAAAAAACGGGTTTTCTCAGTTCCCAGATGTAAACGGACTGTTGATAAAAGAGAAGGGGTTGCTACACACTGTCTGAAAGTGCTGCCTGTGGCCCTTAACATCCTGTGCTTACCATACTGATTTTTGGACTTTTTTTGGCCTCTACACAGACATTTCTCCAGATTCTAGGAATCTTTTGTTGACATGATGATAAAATAGTCTTTTTGAAATGTGCAGGTGTCATCAAATTCAAAATGGACTTCTTTCCCCCCTTAGGATATTATTTCCTTACCTTAAACATTTGCTGTGTCTTCTATGTTCTGTTGTGACTAAAATATGGGTCTATAAGACTTGCAAATCAATCATTTCTGTTTTTATTTATATTTTCCACAGCATCCCAACCTTTTTGGGAGTAGGGTTTGTACCGTAGACGCTCTTAGTCCATGGAGCTGAATCTTAATGATTCGGCTTGTGATGGTTTTCCCCAAGAAAGGCACAGTTTTCACTTTTCTGGTGTAATACCTAAACTTCCACTTCACTTTACTTCACATGACTCAGCAACTGTTTGCTGGATTCCTGAAAGATGTGTTGTGATGCCCCCAGTGATACTCTGCACTACCACTGGGTCAAAAAGCTTTTTTTTTTTTTTTTTTTTTTTTTTTTTTTTTTTTTTAAACTTGTCATATTTGTTACCCATGACCAAAAAACTGATATTTCCGAAATTTCCATTAGTGTTAGCTGGTTTTGTGTCTGCTTCTATTTCAGGTTGGCATTAACATTCAGCTCAACTCTCAGCTCTGCCAAAAAAAAGCATGCCTCTGCTCATGTGGTGCATCTTGTTACTATGCATTAGATTATTAAAATTCTGAAGTTTCTGAGATTTTCTTTTCTTACATATTTACATCTTCCAGCAGTTTCCCAAGTAGTTGTAAAATTTTACACCTTGAACCACATTTGTTTGTGCAGGTTTTTTCCTTCCTTTTTTAAATACATTTGATTTTACTGATTATAGCTTGATATTTCTTCAGTTATGTTGGATAAATTAAGTTTCTGTACTTTTTTCTCAGACACAGCAATAATAAATAACATTTTCTCTCGCTTTCTTTAACTAAGATTGTAGCTCCAGTGCAGTTACGTCTTAATGAATTGTTTGTAGGTTGCAAGAGTAAACTGAAGGAAGGAATGCCGTTCTGAAACAGCTGTCTGCTACTACTGATGTGAGTGTTGGAACAATTTAACAAAAACTCAGCAGGGGTCCAGATTCTGTAAGATGACAATTTTAATTCTTATGCAAGGAAGCAGTTACATAGAGAGTAACACAACCGCTTCACCAACGTTCATCAGAATGCTCCTCATATCTCTTCACAGACATAGTCCTGCACTTTCATCTTAGTCACACTATATAATGAAGCTCTAGCTGCGAATCAGGAGTTCAGCAACATCAGACAACCAGTCCTGATCAAGCATGTAGGTAACAAAGGACCAGTTATTCACTTGAGGCATTTAAGACACATACATTGGGTCACAAAAAGTTAAATAATAAATCTTTGCAAAATGATAACACCAAGTAATAGTAATTTTTCTATCAGGATGCAGGACATAGCCGAGATCTAGTAGCGGATTGGGTACTGAATGACTCCTTCTGTCGACATCAGAATGCCAAAAACTTTCACGGTCATGGAGAATAAGCGAGCAGAGGCAAGTTGTTAATGTCTGTTGCTTCTTTATAACATATGATGAAGTTGTAAATGTCATTAACGACATGAAAAACTTCCCTCCATCGACATCATGTTAAGGCTGAGTGATTCGGTAGCCAATGAGCTACTAGATCTCAGCTATGTCCCGCCTTCCCGCTGTAGATTGACATGACACTGATTTGATGCGCATTTCAGGATGCAACCACAAAAGAAGAAAAACCACAACTGACAGAGACAGTTAATAAACGGAGATGGTTTTATAGCATGACAGCATAACTAAGAAAGATGATTGCACTCTTGGATAGAAATTTTATTTCTTGGTTAGAAATTATGGGTTTTGGTTCTCAGATTTGGGGTTTTGATTAACAATAGTTTTGGCACTGGGTTGATGAATTCTATATGGCCAAAAGCTCACCTGGCTTGACTCACATATGAACTTAAGTGCCATCCCATTCCTAATCCATAGGGTTCAATATGACATCGGTCCACCCTTTGCAGCTATAACAGCTTTAACTCTTCTGGGAAGGCAGTTAACAAGGTCAGGAGTGTGTTTATGGGAATTTTTGACCATTCTCTCATAGGTGTATTTGTGAGGTAACGCACTGATGTTGGACCAGAAGGTCTGGCTCTCAGTCTTTGCTCCAATTCATCCCAAAGGTTTTCAGGTTGAGGTCAGGACTCTGTGCAGGCCAGTCAAGTTCATCCACACCAGACTCTGTCATCCAGGTCTTTATGGACCTGCTTTGTGCACTGGTGCACAATCATGTTGGAAGAGGAAGGTGGCCAGCTCCAAACTGTTCCCACAAAGTTGGGAGCTGGAATTGTCCAAAATGTGTTGATATGCTGAAGCATTCAGAGTTCCTTTCACTGGAACTAAGGGTCCAAGTCCAGCTCCTGAAAAACAACCCCACACCATAATCCCCCCTCCACCAAACTTTACACTTGGCACAATGCAGTCAGACAAGTACTGTTGTCCTGGCAATCGCCAAACCCAGACTCGTCCATCAGATTGCCAGATGGAGAAGTGTGATTCGTCACTCCAGAGAACGCGTCTACACTGCTCTAGAGTCCAGTGGCGGCGTGCTTTACTCCACTGCATCCAACGCTTTGCATTCCACTTGGTGATGTATATCTGGGATGCAGCTGCTGACTTTATACACCTGTGGCCATGGAAGTGATGGGAAAACCTGATTCCGATTATTTGGATGGGTGAGTGAATACTTTTGGTAATATAGTGTATCTGTGTAAAACAGTGTAAAAAATAAATAAATAAAAGCAAAGAAGCTAAAGAGAAGATGGAATGATGCAGGGCTAATGAGGAAAAAAAGATAAAACAGTTTTTTTTAATGTTTTCAAGCTCTAGCTTTCACTTTCCTCTGTCAATTAGAAGAGAACAATATCAGGCATCTCTTTTAATTAAGACAGAAATGTGTAAGGTTATGGCTCTCTTTATGCAAATGGTATGCTATTTACATTGCAACCTCCCAAATTTGCATTTATAGTGTTTCAATAAGCTTGTTTAGTTGGGTGTGTTGAATCATTAGGGATATTTCTTGGAGAGAAGAGGCTCATTAAAGTCTTGTAGAGCCTCGTATCACCGCTGTAGGCGTTTGTCAATGCAAACTAGAGGAAAAGGAGAAAACATCTTTGGACTCAAAGTTTCGATGAGGTTAAGCCCACACACGTCAATCACTTGATCGAACTGGATACACTCCAGAATGAGTGAGATTTATGACGACAATTTTGGCAGATACAACAGTGGACAGAATGGAAGTAAATAACAGCTGGAATGATTAATTTACTCAAAAAGTGACACGCTGATCAAAGTGTGCACAGAATGACAAACGGGATGGGGAATATATTCAGTCAGATTTCATTATCAGTGAAATTACTCTCTCCTCTGTTTTTATGAGAGTAATAAAGACTAGTCATGAGGCTGCTGAACTTATCCACTGCTCCTCTGCACTGCACTTTGTAATGCAATAGCTAAATGACATTAGTGCAGTCATAAAAAGACGAAAAACATATTTTTGTGAAGATTTTTTTTTCTAAGCAGCCCTGATGTGATCATGTACCATTCTAGATTGACAGTTGTTTGTACGCTTACACAGATTTTTTTTTCTATGAAATTCTAAGGACACTAATTTTAAAACTCCCAGCAAAATAATTTATTCTCTCACGAACACCTTTCTTTCTGAGCAAATGAATTACTTCATATAGTAGGCAGCTGTTGATTTATTACATTTCATGACACAGCAGCTCGCTGTCCATGTTTCAGTTTGTTGGCACAATCGCTATCAACACAACTGATAATAAAAGGACTAACTGTAATTAGATTACACAATTTCTATTATCTATTATTTCTATTATCTTCATTTCTGCATGTCGTCTTCTAGCTGCCTTCTTTGTTAGTGTCAACTAATACAACGCCTCTGTTACCTCGGTGAGTTTTCTGTCTAAATTCCTTATTCCACACTTGTTTCATTCAACATATTGTCCCAGTTTTCACTCCCCTCTGTCTTTAATGTCTTTCTCAAATGCAGGGAATTTGCTATTTATTTCCATCTCTTCATAAAATCTACAATACTGTATAATTCAACATTGGATACAAATTACACTTTAGGAATCATATTTTTGAAATGAAATACTGTGTTCGTTATGGGAGCCATGAGTGCTTCGGGGGTATGGGAGTAACAGCTTTTATTTGCCCCGTCTTTTGTCATTTCAGTTAAGTTTATTCCAGTTGACCCTGACTGTTCACTTATGTTGACTGTCATCAATTAAAAGTGTGTTTGACATTTGTACATTAGGCTGTATTGTTTTGATACATTTTTCCATCCCGCGATAGTCCACATTGTTCCAGACAGTAGATGTGACATTGTTGTTTTGATCCCATCTCAACCAACATGTTGACATTTTTCTTCCTCAGCACTGGTATGAATTTCAGCCAGAGTCTGAGCTACAGTATTTCTTTGCTCTCTACAAGGTAGACGAGGAACTTGAATCCTGCCCAAAGAGGCTCCTCTGAGTTTCATTTCATTTGCACACAATTTGGTTGTCAATCATGCAGCAGATTTTTTTTTTTTTTTGACTGGTAGCGAACGTGTCTATTAAAAGGCAGATGGGCTGCCTTTAAAGATTTTGACAAGTCAATTTATAAATTAAGTGCTCAGATAATATACCCGGCTATACCATCATGTAGCAAGGGGACCATTAAAGTGAAGGTGAATTTAAAGTCCGTCAGGATAGTTAGATCCTGAAAAATGTTGTGAAGGGCAACGGTAATGTGGTAGACGGAGGACAGGCTGAGCTGAAAAAGTAGGAGAAACATTTTTATATTTAAATTCACTCATCACTCGCTTGTATCACAGTTGTGGACTAATAAATGTATATTGTACTTCTTACTACTTCTTACTGTTCATAGTACTCTGATTCACTTGGCTCTGTCTCCCGGTTCTTTACGCATTGATTTTAAAATTCTTTTATTTGTTATCAAATGTCTCCGTCGTCTCGCTCCAAAGTATCTGTCTGATCTGCTGCAGCCATACACTCCTTCACGCTCCCTCAGGTCAGCAGATCAGTTATTGTTAGTCGTCTCTAAGACTCTCTAAGTCAGGGGGGTCAGTGAACGGAGTAATCATAACAACCGGACCCTCAAAAAGAGGTGGTCAGGGTCCAAATCATCTGGCAACTGGAGCGCTCCGGATCAGAAAGAATACAGAATCACGTGATTTTACGATCACATGCAGCATCTTTGGCTGATGAGTATGTCACAGGACTGTACAGTTCATCCAAACAGCCTCCTGTACTTTTCACTCACAGGATAACGCAGTGTTTGCCACTTTTCACATTCAAACTGAGTTATTTGGTGAGACTAAGAAATACAAGGAATACAAAGACTAACCAGGGCACCAGCTAATCTGTTAACGTTTGCAGTGTCACAAATCAAGTGATAAAGAAGTGTATTCCCCTACACAAAGATGTTTATTCAGTTCAATTCAGCCTGTTTGTATATTCCTCATTAACACTAAAAGGCACTTAAAACATGCAATTAAATACAGTTTTGCAATAAAAGCATCTCGGATCTGCCTCAGAGCTCCTTCTCTCGGTTGGACATGCCTGAAATTATCCTCAAGGAGAAGTCCAGGAGGCATACTAACCAGATGCCCAAACCGTTTTGTTCCACTCTGTGTGGAGCAAAAAGGTCTCTGCCCCAGGTCCCTCCTGGATGACTGGACTTCTCACCGACGTGAACAAGAACCCAAGACAATCCACATGAGGTAGCGCCTTACTCTTTCTACCCTTATTTGACAGAGAGCCATGCATTCTGACCTGCAGATGCTGATTCTCCACGCCACTGCTTCACACTTGACCGCAAACTGCTGCAGTGAAACCTAAAGATCGCAGTTTAAAGACCACCTCATCTCCAGACAGAAAAGGTGTAATCCAGAGTCAGTGACAAACCCAACCGGTTTTACAATCCATCTCATTCCAGTTCAGTTTAAATTCATGTAACACCAACTCAGAGGGGAAAAAAAACAACTAAACTCTTGGAAACCCATCAGATTGCAACAGTCTTCTCTACTATTCAAATGCCTGAGAAGGTGTGTGAAATCAGAGTGAGAACAGAAACACAATTATTCTTTTATTTCTTGGCTACAAAACGGAAAAAAAAAACAAAAAAAAAACAGAAGCCTTAAAAATATGTGAAGTGATTAAATTAATGAAGTGCTCAAAAGACCTTCAGACTGAAAGGTTTCTATTTTACACCTGAGGTGTCAACCTGAAACTAACACTTGCTCAGAGCATTAACAATGTCAGGTAAGTGCCCAAAACAGCTGAAGTGGTCACACTTCTGTAAACACTAAATGAGGACAAGCAAACCGCAAACACTCAACGCGAGAATTAAATTAATAAAAATCAGAAATGGTTTTCGGCAGGATGTCAATTCATCAAACACTTTCAAGGCTCAACAATGACTTGAAGCCTGAGCTCAAAGTGCCTCCTGAAAGTAATAACTTCAAGGTGACCTCCAGAACAATTCCCTTATTTTGAACTTGTAAATAACACCCACATGAGCATACCACTGTCTTGTGGATTCAGTGTGCACAAGATATTTCCCACTTGGTTACACCTGAGTATGCATGAGATGACAGTGGAAAAGAAAACTCCTTAATAACAGGAAAAGACCTCCAGCAGAACCCGGCTCAGGAAGGATGGCTGTACCTCTCGAATAGAGGAGTTAGAGGGGTTCTGTGTTAATCACACTGACACATTCAGGTATGCTTGGACTTTTCTATTTTGAAAAAGAAACCAAATCATGTGTAAAATGCTCTAAGTTTTCAAACTCAAGTGGTTCATGCATGAACAAATAAACTAAGGATGACTGATTTGCTGAACTCCAACTTCTGCTTTTTTCCCACCTGGAATTTGTCATTAGTATGTTTTCCACTTGTTCCGTGGCTTCAGGGGAAGGATTTTACTGTGACAAAAGGTTGGATAAAATATAGTACATTCATAATGATTATTAACATTTTCAACAGCACTTCTGTCTAGAATTTGCAACTCACCTGGAAGAGCAACTTTTCAACCTAATTAGAGTTGTTCTGTCATGTAACTAAATATGCACATCCCAAAAAGCTGCATATGAAACTGTTTGGACTTGCGTTCTGCATTGCTGCGATGAATTTTTCATCTAGACATACCTTTCTTTGCTAGATGCATCATGTGTGAGTCATCTGGAAGTCCATTGAGCCCTATGGGAATCGCTTTCATTTCCAATACGTGTGTGACACCCTCTGGATATAAAACCATTCTAGCTGTTTCTGTGGATTTTAGAGACAACAGGTAAGTTAGAAAGTAGGCACAGGTATGAGGAAAAAGAGGTAAAGGAACATAGTCTCTATCAAACACGATCACCTGGAAACGGTACACGAAGCCGTAAAAATGCTTCTATTCTTAACGGAGCTTTTAATGTGAAATGTGTGCATGCTTTTAATATTATTATTATTGTATAATAATTTCCCTGCAACAAATAGTGAATCCAGTACAACCAAATGTTCTTAAATATATATAGTTATTTCAAATAAAATGGCCTTTGTTTGTGTAGAGTCCATCTCCTGTCATTATAAAACACTTGGCCATTAATTGAATTCATTTTTCCATAACTTTCAATAATCTGTTCAATTTAAAAGGTAACATTCAGATATTGAGTTTTATCCATAGGTTTTAACATCAGTGGCATCACACGCACACACACTCACACACACACACACACACACACACACACACACACACACACACACACACACACACACACACACACACACACACACACACACTCAAAAATCAACACCAAGTGAGTGACAGATAAATGACATTTGTTCTTTTTTTCCTGCAGTTTTTTTTGCTGATGTTTTACAGATGAAGTTTCAACCCTGTCACAGATGGCGTTAATCTGTAGTAAGGGACAGTGGCTTTGACCAGAGGCTTAACCCTCCATAAAGCTGACAGAAATTAATGTGACGAAAGCTGAGCCGTAGCTGAGACAGCAAAGTGAGAAGAAATCCAATGTGGATGTCTCTATACAAAGCATATTGATGTGCTGGCAGCTTTTGCCATGAAGAAATACCAACTCTGAAACTAATGCACACCTGTGGGAATAAATAAGTGCTGGCAATGACATATGTTCATTTTCTTTTTTTTTTTTTTTTTTTTTTTTTTTGGGACTGAATTGCAGGAAAATAATACTGTGTCTGTTGAATCCCGAGCTACATCTCATTAAGCCCTGTGGTCTTTCAAATTTCTCCAAGCGGGGCCCTTAATGACCTCCCAGCTCTGCTGTATTAACACATCCAGCTGGTTTTTGGTTTATTGTTAAAGTAGCACTATCATCTCTAGACAGAAAGGAGCAGTCATTGAAACCAGCAAAGCCTTTTTGCTTTGCTGGTTTTCATTGGAGGCATGTTTTACATGCATGAAATCCATTCTCATTTAAAAAAAACAAACAAAAAAAAAAACCAGACAAATAAGGAAGCTTTGATAAATCTCTGCTGCAGCGTGCAAGAGTGTTTACAGCATGTGTTTGCTATGATTTGTGTCCCTGGCTGTTTTTGTTAATTAATTTCCCTCCTTCGACTCTGACAAGATGGATGCACATCCCATCACCTGCAGTAAATCTTGCTGTGCAACTAACCAGATATGAAAGCCATTCATCTCCTGATCAGGGCGACAACAGGTGAGGTCAAAGCAGCAAATAAAACAACACACTGAAGCGGAGTGTGGACTGGCAGAGAAATTATGACTCGACCTTATGGTTTTTGACAGATTTGGAAATCTGTATTCCAGAGAGAAACATCAAAGATGAGCGATCGAGCGATTGATGCAACGATGGTGAAATATCTAAAACGGCCTTAAAAGGGAGCTTATACTTATTTACTGAGATTAAAGACTGACTGAGCTTTATCACTGATAACAAACCCCTGAACCATTATTAAATGTAGCAGGACATAATTCTTACTCTGCTCAGTATCTAACAAATATATCTTTCTCACATTCTTGCTTGTTAAAGACATTCATTAGTCGCTTCCTGTCATAGAAATATCCATAATCTTATCTGTGTTTAACGTGGTAAACGCGGTCAATTTCAGCACATGTAGGTTTTCACTGAAGACTAAATAGTGGCAGACGTTCTTATAAAAACCTCTGACACATAAGAACTGGTGGCAAACCGAGGGAAAACCCTGAAACCCTGACCACTAACGCGAGGGGATTTGGCCCGCTGCTTCATAGCTTTATGTTTCCCCTAATGTCACCCATAATAGCAAAAATTTAACATTTTAAGCATCAATGTTTAAAGCAACAATTAAACATAATGGAAGGAGCTGAGAGATGTAAAAAAAAAAGGCATTACCAACACTCTAACAAAACAAAACTCAACTCAATGTTAAACCCATATCACGTTAAATACACACCCTAGGAGTTAAGACTCACAATGTCATGTGACATGGGATAAAACGAATGAGCTGTTTGGGGTGTTCTTCAAGGACGTGTACTGAAGGACGGGCTGGACTAGGACGCTGCTGTCTGAACTGCAGCATGTCTGCAGTTCAGACAGCAGCGTCCATGTAAAACTTCTTATGTTTCTGCAAGTCAGCAGAAACGCTTGTTTCCTGTGGGCCCTTCTCCTGCCACAGATCAGGTACATACTGTTAATATATTCCCACTGGTGTGAGGGTTTATTGTCACCGCCTGCAGGGAAGACTTCCCAAGCATTTCATCTCTGGTTTCTCAGCACGAATGGCTCCAAACTTTGGGCTCTATTAACATGTAAAAGACACCAGCGGTGTTTCTGACATCAGATGGCCATCAGACGGGTTCAGTTGACCCTGATACATTAACACAGGACTGTAAGTTTTCTCCCTGTATTTAGTTCTGACCTGCAGCTGTGTTATCTAATGTTTCTAGTTATGTCCCCTTAAATGAGACATATCATATCCTTTTTTTTCAGACAAAGTCCTGAGGTGTAAACAAACTGCACGAGGAATGGTTTATACACTTTTATATGAAATCTAGCTTTTTTTCCTCAAATTGCCTTCACTCTGTTTAGAGCAGCCAGTTTTACTGGGGTAGCCACCTGAATCCAATCATCTTCCAATTTTTAATGTTCTGTGCCTCTTTTGAAAGCAACAGCAAGGACATTTTGCAATTTTTAGCTGAGATGTGGAGTTTAAGTTGCTTTTATGACACTTTTTGAGATTTCCTCTCGTTTGGTCTCCTGCTCGATCACTCTTTCGGTCATAATGGCGACTGCGAGCTAGACGGCTGACGTGGTTCCTAAAGTCAGTTATCGCGACCATATTTATTTAGTTATTAAATAAAGGAATCAAATAAGAATTTTATTTCATTTCGCAATAAGTCACCTTTAAAGTTGTCTTATTTTCCTCTTACTTACTAACAAACAATCCTCAGCAAATTTAAGAAAGTTAAGATTAACAAACAGGAAACCAACTATTTTTTAAAACCTTGTCCAAATCTGTGAATGACAGCTTCTCTTCAGAGGAGAGCTGTAATTTCCTTTCTTTCTGAGGGTTTGTTCTGCTTATTAACAAAGGGACAGCATAGAGAGATGCTTCAGCTCTACATGTTTAATCCTAATGTACATGGGATATGCAAGGTCAGCGCTTCTTTCAACAATAGAACAGTAAAAAAATGCATATTTTGTATTGAATGTATGTTTTTAAATGGCATCCAAAACCAAATGTGCCGTGAAGAATATCAATATTTGCTAAAGTCAGTATTTTATCTTCGGAGTGGAAGATGGTAAATTGAGAATAAACTGAATCATTGCCTGCAACCTTATGCCTGCGCTTTCAAGGCCAAAATATTCTTTGATGATGCCCTTTGAAGTTCATTTTCCACTCCCAAAGGACCCTGTTCTTTAGATCATTAGGAGGATTTTGATAAATGCTTTCAAGACAGCAAGTTTGCAGAACTGTAGGATCCCTGCTAAAAGCTTGTCACAGCTAAGGTCACGGTACATAGATCTTCACAGCTTAGCCACTAATTCTGTACATATCTAAGACGATTAATCGAATAAACATGGGACAGCAAACATTACCTTGGAGCGACACACACACACGCACGCACGCACGCACGCACGCACGCACGCACGCACGCACGCACGCACGCACGCACGCACGCACGCACGCACGCACGCACGCACGCACACACACATATATATGTACATTCACACAAGCAGATGCATCAGCCACAACTGTTGTGGGTAGAAGATGCTGTACCAGGTCACTGTTGTGCTGTAAGCCAATAATCTCACATGCAACAACCATCACTTGCAATTAATTGCTGTGCAGTTAAATGCACACCACAAAGGAAATGTTCGACCTTGCATGAAAATTTGCATACCACTGCGCAAATTCTGTCATTTGACGCTGTCACAATCAATGAGTGCTCGGTTGCGAGGCACACATACGTCCACTGCGGACGTGTAATGAAATCATTCTTACAGAGCAGTGAAAACAATTGCAACTAAGAATCTATCTGTTTGGAGGTATGGAGGACGAAAAAATGATATGAATATAAGTAAATAAAAGTGGAAATATAGAAATAAATAAATGCAAAATAATATATATTCATATTTGATCACTTGCAAGCAGAGAGCCAAGCCCCCACCAACAACGTCTAGTTTCTTTTAAGTAAAATAAATAAGGATTTAGTCCATCTCAACGCGGTTCAGAACTTAGAAGTTTGACATAGAAGTCACACATCAACCTGATGTCCTCTCAGAGATAAACTAAGCTTTGTTTAGATGTCCTTTGCACTTTTTACCGCCTGAAATAATTCATACTCATCTTCAGTATGGGATCAGGTCATTTAAATCAACATCCTGTCTTGTGTGTCTATTTTACATTGTGGATTACAGGCGCCTCAATGCTAAAACCCGACGCGATGCCTTCCTGCTGCCTCGGATTCATGAGTGCTTTGATGCTTTGCATGGAGCAAAATTTTTCTCAACCATCGACCTCGCTAGTGGCTACCATCAGGTGGCAGTACATGAGAATGACAGACACAAAACAGCCTTTATAACACCTTTTGGGCTATTTGAATACACTAGACTGCCTTTTGGGGTCTGCAATGAGCCAGCGACTCATGCAGGCTACTATGAGCGACTTGGTGTTCCAGATCATGCTTGTGTACTTGGATGACATTTTGGTCTACTCACCTACGTTTGATGGACATTTGACTCAGTTGCAGACTGTGTTTCAGAAGCTCCGGGAAACAGGATTAAAGGTGAAGGTGGATAAGTGCCATTTCCTCAAACCCAGCGTGCGGTTTCTGGGCCACCAGATTTCAGCTGATGGAATAGGCACAGATCCAGAAAAGGTGGCTGCGGTCAATCAGTGGCGAGTTCCATCTTTGGTTAAAGAGCTGAGATCATTTTTGGGCTTTTGCAGTTACTACTGCCGGTTTTTGCAAGGCTTGTCACAACTGGCAGGTCCCTTGCATGACGCTGTCAATACATGCATGAATCAGAGTAACACGTCTAGGTCAAAAAATCTCTTTAACAGTGTGTGGACAGCAGAATGTCAAGGTTCCTTTGACGAGCTGAAGGAGAGGCTGACAAGTCCCCCTCTGCTTGGGTATGCTAATTTTTCCATCCCATTTATCTTGGAGACAGACGCCAGTAGTTTAGGACTAGGAGCAGTCCTCTATCAGATCCAAGATGGGGAAAAGCGCGTTATAGCATATGCCAGCAGGAGGCTGAGAGGTGCAGAGAAGAATCAGAGTCAGAGTCAGAGTCAAGTTTATTGTCAATTCTACCACATGTGAGATACATACAGAGAATCGGAATTGCGTTACCCTCAAACCCTCGGTGCTACACAATAAATACATTTTAAACACAAAGTGCAGGTTAAAAAGAGACAAGAAACAAGTTGTGACATGACAACAACAGTTTTTCGATTTGTTTAAAGTGACATGGTGCAAAGCAAGCGGTCCAGTTCTGCCAAAATACAGATACTGAGATCAGAGTGAGTGAGGGGGGGGCAAGGCGGGAAACGGTGGAAGAGAAGGGAGAGTGTTAAGTGTCCTGACAGCCTGGTGGACGAAGCTGTCCTTCAGTCGGCTGGTTCTGGCCCGGAGGGTCCGCAGCCTCCTCCCTGAAGGCAGCAGACTGAAGAGGCTGTGTGACGGGTGGGTGGGGTCTCTCACAATGCTGAGGGCTTTGCGAGTCAGACGGCTGCTGTAAATGTCCTGAAGTGAAGGGAGAGAGACACCAACGATCTTCTCAGCTGCTCTCACGACGCGTTGGAGAGACTTGCGGCAGGTTGCGGTGCAGGATCCGTACCACACGGTGATGCAGCTGGTCAGGATGCTCTCGATGGTGCCTCTGTAGAAGGTGGACCTGATGGGTACCTGATGATCGGATTTATAGCCGCATGAAGCTTGAGCTTCTCGCTTTAAAGTGGGCTGTATCCAAAAAGTTCAGAGGTTATCTTTTGGGGGCCAAATTTACTGTTTTGACAGACAATAATCCCCTGTGTCATCTTGACTCAGCAACTTTGGGCGCGGTTATACAGCGCTGGATAGCGCAGCTGGCTCCATTTGATTTTGAAGTTCATTATCGCCCTGGGCCATGTAAAACAGCAGCAGATGCACTGTCTAGACAGCCGTTAGCAGGGGAGCCTGAACCAAATGGTGATGAGGAGTTTGATGGAGGTATATCCCTTTGCAACATGATCCAGAGAGGAACACCCCTCGACCCAGATTTGGTGTTAAGGCATCAAATGCTGTCAGGTTAGAGAGATGCGGGCTACCGATGCTGGACAGGGTGTTGAGCGTGAAGATCTTCAGGGTAATACGCCAACCCTGCCGGGTTACTCGAAAGAGGAGTTGAGGCAGTTTCAAAAAACAAATCCCACCATTAAGTCCTTTTATCGGTTTCGGGCTCAGAAGACAAAACCCACTTATCAGCAAAGGAGGAGTTTGACTAAACCTGTCATCTCCCTGCTCAGACAGTGGTCAAGAATTAGGGATGTAGATGGATTGCTATATCGTGTGATTGAAGTAGATCACCAACTTGAGTGTCAACAGCTCCTTTTGCCAGAATGTTTGAAGGAGTCAGTACTGGAGAGTGTGCATAATCAGATGGGTCATCAAGGAATAGAGCGCACACAGAACCTTTTGAAACAGAGGTGTTACTGGTTGGGGATGTATGAAGATGTGGAGCAGTGGATAAAGCAGTGTGAAAGATGTATACTTACCAAGCTGCCACAACCCCACATACGTGCCCCTATGAAACAGTTTCTTGCTACCCGCCCACTTGAGGTAGTTGCAGTAGATTTTACACTGTTGGAGCCAGCTTCTGATGGTCGAGAGAACGTGTTAGTGGTAACTGATGTTTTTACCAAATTTACACGGGCGTTTCCAACCCGAGATCAGAAGGCTGATACAACTGCAAGGGTCTTGCACAGAGAGTGGTTCATGAAGTATGGTGTACCTGAGAGGTTACGCTCAGATCAGGGGAGGAACTTTGAGAGTGAGGTCATTCAGGAGCTGTGTAAATTGTATGGCATTAAGAAAACGCGTACCACACTCCATCACCCCCAGGGTAACGCCCAGTGTGAGCGTTTTAATCGGACCCTACATGACTTGCTGCGCATGCTTCCACCAGAGAAAAAAACGTAGGTGGCCCGAGTATTTGCCAGAGTTGCTTTATGCATATAATGTAACTCCCCACGCCACCACAGGGTACTCACCGTACTATCTCCTGTATGGGGTACACCCACATCTCCCTGTAGATGCTTTGTTGAATCAAGATCAGGTTGTAGATAGAAAGCAGGACTGGTTGGTGGTTCATCAGGAATGTCTACACGAGGCACATAACAGAGCAAGGCGGTATTCTGAACAAAAATCTGCAGTACGGCTAGAACAGGAGAAGGGAAAAGAGTACTGTCCTCCTGTAGAAGTAGGTCAACTAGTTTATCTCCGACAGTGGCCCCAGGGTAGAAACAAAATTCAGGATGCCTGGAGTCCAGTGGTTTACCGGGTCCTCAATGTTCGAGACAGCACACATACTGTGCCAGTGGAGGGTGGTCCCATAAAAAGGGTCCATCGAGTAAACCTCAGGCCCTGCCCAGCCCCAGTTCCAGCACCAAGAAAGGTGAAAAGGGATGTTTCTACTTCTGCAGTGGTTCTTCCTGTGAAAGTTCCTAAAGAGAACCTGGATTTGGAACCAGATTATGTACTGTTGGAGGAGACAGTTCACAGTTGGATAAAGAACAGAGCACACCCACTTGTGGAACAATTGATGGGGAAACATCCGTCGCAGATTCACAACGATCGGACATTGTGACTAGCAGGAGACCTGCAAAGGATGCTGAGACTGTTGTACCAGTTCCAGTCCCTCGCCGCACTCAGAGAGCAACGGCAGGGACACATTCGATCCCACATCACCTCCCTATATTAACCTGTAACGCTATTTCTTTGAGTCCTGATGTACTGTCACAGTTGTTGATAAATTTGGGTAGAGCATTCTTTAGAGAAGCAATGAATGAAGGAAAGTGTGAAAATTAAGTCACCGAGGGCGGTGTCTGGAAAGCAGGGGAGAATGTAGCCAAGTGGAGGAAAACGTAAATATCTGGTTACGCCACTAGAGGGCGCTCCATGCATTTTCAACAACCAGTTCCAGCAAAGAAGTGTTGAACTTTGAGTAACGAGGGATAACGGTTGGACAGGCCTTTTGGTCGGCGGCAAGGATTCAATATCAAGATTCAAGAAGAACTTGTATTTTTATTTATACAACTGTGTCGATGCGTTTTACGTCTGTTTTATAACAGTGTAATAACAGTGTAATAACAGTGTAATAACAGTGTTCAACGAAGCTAAAGTGGCCGGTGTTTGATGTCACCGTGAGCCCTATTACAGTCCGGGCCACGGGGCACCTGCTGTAGTTATTTTTGTGTACTCTTTGTTTTCTCAGATCTTCTCTTATATCTTTTTGCTTTATACCTGTTATTTTATTGTGTCGGGAAATCCGATAGGGACTGGCTGAGAAGAGTCCTCATGTTAAGGAGGAATGCACAGTTAGAGTTGCTTTTATTTTTTATTTTCTTTGCTACACAATTTTTTATCTATAAATCCTGAGTCGCAATTTTTGTTACAGAATAAAGACCCCAAAGACAGTTCTCTGTCCTGTGCAGGCTTAATTTCGCCAGGCTACACTACTAAATACATCTACTTAATGTCCATCCTGGGATAAGGATTCTTCCTCAGTTGCTCTTATTACAACTTTTCCTGTCTCTAATCCAAGGGAGGATGTTTTATTGCTGTACAGATTGCACATGTTACTATTTGTTTGTATTTATCAGAGTCCACAGTGTATTTACTCAGATGGAGGACAACATGTGGCACCATCCCAACTGTGGATACAGAATGATGATTGGGCACCTAAATGCATGAGGTATTTGCATACAGAGTAAGTGACGGTAGCTATCACCCATCCACTGGATGTGGGGGTGAATCACTGGAACTGGGATTCTCAGCAGCTTCATACTGAACTTGACCATTTCCAGTGCAGCACTCATATTTGGAAGCTCTGCTTTCCCTCTGGTACCTGCGCTCTTTCTGTCTGATCCACTCTCTAGGCTCTAGGAAAGTCTTTCTCCACCTGCACAATATTACAAAATAAGAAAGTTCTTATCTCAAAGAGAAGCAGAAGAACTAGAGTCAGAGTCAGAGTCAAGTTTATTGTCAATTCTACCACATGTGAGACACATACAGAGAATCGAAATTGCGTTACCCTCAAACCCTCGGTGCTACACAATAAATACATTTTAAACACAAAGTGCAGGTTAAAAAGAGACAAGAAACAAGTTGTGACATGACAACAGTTTTTCGGTTTGATTAAAGTGACATGGTGCAAAGCAGGCGGTCCAGTTCTGCCAAAAGTGCCTGGTGCAGATACTGAGATCAGACTGAGTGAGGGGGGGGCAAGGCGGGAAACGGTGGAAGAGCAGGGAGAGTGTTCAGCGTTCTGACGGCCTGGTGGATGAAGCTGTCCTTCAGTCGGCTGGTTCTGGCCCGGAGGGTCCGCAGCCTCCTCCCTGATGGCAGCAGACTGAAGAGGCTGTGTGACGGGTGGGTGGGGTCTCTCACAATGCTGAGGGCTTTGCGAGTCAGACGGCTGCTGTAAATGTCCTGAAGTGAGGGGAGAGAGACACCAACGATCTTCTCAGCTGCTCTCACGACGCGTTGGAGAGACTTGCGGCAGGTTGCGGTGCAGGATCCGTACCACACGGTGATGCAGCTGGTCAGGATGCTCTCGATGGTGCCTCTGTAGAAAGTGTACCTGATGGGGGCCGGGGATCTGGCTCTTCGCAGTTTGCGGAGGAAGTAGAGACGCTGCTGTGCCTTCTTGGCGAGTGATGCGGTGTTAACAGTCCAGGAGAGGTCCTCTGAGATGTGGACACCCAGGAACTTGGTGCTGCTCACCCTCTCCACAGTGGCACCGTTGATGGTCAGAGGAGCATGCTGGGTGTGTTGTCTCCTGAAGTCAGCAACAATCTCCTTGGTCTTCTCCACATTCAGGGAGAGATTGTTGTCGCTGCACCACTCAGCCAGGCGGCTCACTTCGCTCCTGTAGTTTGACTCATCGTTGTTGTTGATGAGACCCACCACAGTCGTGTCGTCCGCAAACTTTACGAAGAGGTTGGAGCTGTGAATCGGTGTGCAGTCGTGGGTCAGCAGGGTGAAGAGGAGGGGGCTCAGCACACATCCCTGGGGGGCCCCTGTGCTCAGTGTGATGGTGCTGGATGTGTTGCTGCCGACCCGTACTGCCTGTGGTCTCCCAGTGAGGAAGTCCAACAGCCAGTTGCACATTGAGGTGTTGATCCCCAGCTGGTCCAGTTTGTGAATGAGCTGCTGGGGGATAATGGTGTTGAATGCTGAACCGAAGTCGATGAAAAGCATTCTCACATAAGCGTTTCTGGTGTCCATATGTGTGAGGGCTGTGTGGAGGGCAGTGGAGATGGCGTCGTCAGTGGACCGGTTGGAGCGATATGCGAACTGGTAGGGGTCCAAAGAGGGGGGAAGAGCAGCCTTGATATGATGCATGACTAGCCGTTCAAAGCACTTCATGATGATGGGAGTCAGTGCAACTGGACGGTAGTCGTTGGAGCAGGAGGGAGATGACCGTTTTGGGACCGGACGGATGTTGGTGGCTTTGAAGCACGTGGGAACCACCGCCTGACTCAGTGACATGTTAAAGATGTCTGTGAAGACATCCGTGAGTTCTCCTGCACAGTCTCTCAGTACACGACCAGGTACGTTGTCAGGACCCGGAGCTTTGCGGGCGTTGATCCTGCTGAGGGATCTCCTCACACTATCCGGTGACAGCGTCAGCACCTGGTCGCCGGGAGGGGGTGGTGCTTTCTGTGCGGCGATGGTGTTGTGTGCCTCGAAGCGGGCGAAGAAGGTGTTCAGCTCATTCAGCAGGGATGTGCTGCTCTCACAGGTCTGCGGTGGGGGCTTGTAGTCCGTAATGGTCTGAATCCCTCGCCACAGGCTCCGTGTGTCCCTGCTGTTGCTGAAACAGCGGGCTATCCTCCTGGAGTACCGTCTCTTAGCCTCCCTGATGCCATGGGACAGGTTGGTCGTAGCTGTCTTTAGACCCACTTTGTCTCCAGCTCTGAAGGCAGCGTTCCGAGCCCTCAGGAGTCTATGGACTTTCTTTGTCATCCACGGCTTCTGGTTGGCTCTGACTTTGATGGTTCTGGAGTCTGTTACATCATCGATGCACTTGGCGATGTAGGCGGTAACAGACTCTGTGTACTCCTGGAGGTCTGTGGTGTTGTTGGTGGTGGCAGCTTCTCTGAACATGCTCCAGTCTGTGGTGTTGAAGCAGTCTCGAAGTGCCTCTGTGGACCCCTCTGGCCACACCCGGACCTGCTTCCAGACTGGTTTGACAACTTTAACCAGTGGCCTGTATGCTGGCATTAGCATGACAGTGATGTGGTCTGAGGCACCGAGGTGGGGGAGGGGGTGGGCTTTGTAGGCTGTCTTGTTGTTGGTGTAGACTTGGTCCAGAATGTTGTCTCCTCGCGTGGGGAACTTGATGTGGTGGTGAAGATTTGAAAAGATGGTCCTTGGGTCTGCGTGGTTGAAGTCCCCCGCCAGGATGAGGAAGGCCTCAGGGTGGGCTGTCTGCTGCTCGCTGATCCGCTGGTACAGCTCGGTCAGCGCCTCTCTCCTGGTGTTGGTGGAGGGGCTGGGGGGGATGTAAACAGCAGTGAGTAGTATGACCGAGTATTCGCGCGGTAGATAGAAAGGACGACATTTAATAATCATAAACTCCGCCAGGGGTGAGCAGTGTTTGCAGACCACCACAGCATCTCTACACCAAGCATCACGGAGGAAAACACAAAGGCCGCCGCCGCGGCCCTTACCTGCCTCGGTGTGTGCTCGGTCCGCCCGGTAGCAGGTCAGCTGGTCGAGCTGGATGGCGTGGTCCGGTATGCTGTCGTTGAGCCATGTTTCCGTGAACACAAAAACACAGCTCTCTCTCACGGTCCTCTCGGCGGAGCAGAGTAATCGGATGTGGTCCAGTTTGTTGTCCAGCGAACGAACGTTGGCCAACACGATGGAGGGAACCGTCGGCAACTAATCCATGTACTTGTTATTTCTTAATCGGACTACCATCATTTAGTAATAAGAAGACGTCCCTGTAACAGTTACTGCTTGTTATTTCTACTTATTGTTATTTACTACTGTACTTTTAGTAACATTCATTGGCTTTTTCGTTACTACTCTTTAGATCTGTATGCTTGATTTGCATTTCAGCTTGTTCTCTCTCCTCTGTCTCTCAACCCCATCCGTTGAACCAGATGCAGCTGTCATGATGTCGGATGCGGTAATTTATTTGGGGTACTATCTTTTTACTGACCACAAAGGAAGGACCTTGCTTATGTACTGCCAGGCTGCATTTCGGGCTACTAGTAATGTTTCCTGCGAATCTGAGAAAGGGTCGACTCATTTTTTGAATATGCCTAATTCTGTTTGTTTCTTGCACATTTAAAGGACAGCGTGTTCAGGAATCCATGTGGCGCATGGATCCTCACGGAGTTCTGATGCGCATGATGCAGCCAACGCCACGACGACGCAGGACGTACTCTGTACCAGCGCCAAACAGTCTGTGGCATATCAATGGCGATCACAAACTGATAAGGTACCTGAAAAACATCAACAATCTTGACTACTTTAACAAAATATATCAACCCTGAGTAAATAATTGTCAGACTTGAAAACCAGATACTTTGCTCATGGTGTTAGTTGAAGCTTCATTTATTCATTATGTGTGCATAAAATTATTACTTTTAAACAAAATGTTCTATAGAACTGTAAACTGAATGAATACATTCAATATATGGATGTGCATGTGGTTTAATAAATGTTGCAGTGTGAATTTTGTTTGTCAACCTGAGTTAAAAGTATAGAAGTGGTTATCTTCAGCATCATTTGTCAACACTTTTATTTAAAATATTTCAACCTGTTTTGGAGGCAACATATATTTATGTTTATTGAAGATGTAAACCTATAAGAACTTTTGAGAGCTTTGTGTCACACTGGCCTCAGCTTACAGAAATGCATGATACTAATGTTTTGTTCTTAATCTATGCCCAAACACATGGATTTTGGATTGGCGTTTTGTAGTTCAAGCAAATTGAAGCAGGTAAATGACTTTGGGATGCTGCTCTCCACAATTTCAACATCCAAGTGTCTGGGAAGCACGTTCCCACCCAGAAGTTTATGTTCTTGCCTAATATGATTTTGTGACAAGTGATTAATGATTGATTTTGTTTAATTTGTGTTGGGTTTTCATAGAATTCACTGTTAAATATAAAATTAGTAGAACACTCTGTTGTCACCTCCAGTAACTTCTGTCCCCTTTATAGAGCTCCAGTTAACAACCTGAGAGCGATTCTTGCATTAAGTCCACATTTACATACCACTAAATAAATCTAAATAAAACTAAATAAATAAATTCCACCAATAAATGATGGAAGGAATCATTCCAAAGACACATCACCATCTTCCTCTTCCTCCAGCGTGGGCCTCTTTATCTTGTCCGTCACCGCCTGACAAAATGTTTTTAGTCATCTGTTAGGATCTGCTTTTTAAACAGCTAAGAGAAAATGAAGAACAATAATCTGCATTTATGACAAATAGAAATAGTACTGATAAAGTTGTATTATGATATGAGTGTTTTTGGGAAGTGTTGGACTGCATCTTTACAGAGCAACGCTGGGAGTTTTACGTATCTAAAATAACCATGACTACTTTTCATGACTATGTTTTCCAGAATAAAATATGAGAAATCCTTTAAAAAATTACAGAAATAAAGTCAAGAATCTAAAGTGAACTGTATATCAGACATTCTTGGAAAGAGAGGGGGAATTGTGTCTTTTCTCTCCTTTAACGAAGGCCAGATCAGTGTCTCCTTCAAACCCCATCCTAACTGCACCACTTGTCTAGATGTTGGTCCAAGGACCTGCAAAATATCTGCAACGCCACAGAACAGCCAAGCAGCTTAACCGATCTTCAAATCTGCTCCTAAAAAAACCCCATCAACTCTGTGTGTGCATTAGGATGAAAAAAACATATGAAAGATCAAATCCAGTCCATCAAAACTAGTCTGACCAGTCAGTGGGACCTGGTGAGGTCATAATACTCACATGGAGGAGCAGTTTCTTCAGCGACAATCTCCTGTTGTCAGGTGTGACTCGGGGCAAATCCCTTCTTAGGAATTTGCTAAATCTGTGAACTTTTAAGATACTGTATATACAAATTTGAAAACAATAACATGCTTATATAGAGCACAAGAACATGGATGTCCAGCAAAGTGCAATTAAAGAGCACGAAAATATGAAAATATACAGAACCAGAACATCTACAGAATAGTTCTATAAATACTGAGAAGCGCACTTTGTCTTATTGTGGGTGGAAGGTGCTGGTCACCTGGTGGACTGGTCACCGCTGTGCGCCCAGGCAAGGCATCAACCTCAGTAGACGTCACATGCCAGGGCTGTCACTTACACTCGCAATAAACTGCAGCGTAATTACTGGCCCTAGTAAATGACACCTGATGGATAAGTGTAGGACCAGTTATATGTGCACACAACATAGCACAAGCACGTAAATAAGCCACAACAGGTGACCAATTTCAGACTTGGTCTTCAGAACAGTGATGTTTTTGGCCATCTTAGTTTTAGTCTTAATCTTATGGACAAAAATGCTTTTAGTCACATTTCAGTCATTTCTGTATGTGATAGTTTTAGTCAACGAAAACTCAAAGTTTTTTGTAGATAAAAGATTGTCCACGATATGGGAGTTAGCCACCCGGAGACACATACTCTCAGCTCACAGCAGGAATATGGGTCTGGTGACTGCTGGCTAATACATTCTTGGAAACTCTTCCACAAGTGGTTGTGGAAAATACATTTGGCAGGTTAAAAGGAAAAGAAATGACTAATGTCCAGCAGGTGAAATCAATGGCGATAACTTGCTGTGCTCTGCATAATCTGTGTGACAGTCATGGAGAGACTTCATGGAGAAACATCATGGGATGTACCTGCAGCAGCACCACTTCCGCCTGTGGTGGCAGTGACTCAGGGTGTAGAGGAGGAAGGCAGAGATGTTGGAGATACTCTAATGCAGTATTTGTGTAATAACTGATGCAATAGTTACATTAACCTGTGTATCTTAGTATGATGTAATAATAAATGTGTGCCTTTTGCAGATATGTTCCTTTTGTTAAGGTTGAAGAATGCTAAAGCAAAAATAAATTACAAATTAATTGGGTCACTGGCGGTGGACAGCACACCCAGGAAGGCCTGGTTGAAGGCAGCCGTCTGGGCCATCTCTTCCCTCCGCAGGGTTACTTCCTGCCCACCTTGCCAACCAG
Source organism: Xenentodon cancila (assembly GCA_014839995.1). Lineage (NCBI taxonomy): Eukaryota > Metazoa > Chordata > Actinopteri > Beloniformes > Belonidae > Xenentodon > Xenentodon cancila. Next base: position 9,096,623 of record CM026216.1, on the reverse strand, counting down.
CACCTAGAAGTGCCTCTCATGCTGGGCCCGGTTTAAGCTTCACATTCAGCTGCGAACTGCTCCAGGGAAAGTTACAGGTCATGACCTGCTGAAGCCATCAGAAACACATAATCTGTAAAAAGCAGAGACCCAATTCTGAGGTCACCAAAGTGGATCCCCACCCTATTCGGCTCTGCCTACTCATTTTTTTCATGAAAGTTATAAAAAGAGTCGGTGACAAAGGGCATATTTGGTGGAGTCCAACCCAAAGAGTTCTAGTCATAATGATCCTGCCCAGAAGTGAAAGTGGAAGGTCAGTCCAGCGTTTTAAATCTTGTTCTAATTTTTTAGAGCAAAGAAATGTAATTAAAAGTGCACGGTTATCATAGTCCATGGAAAACATTATTTTACAAATATTTAATATCACCAGTGTGCAGTGGTAGAGTTATTTTGAGTTACAGATTCCCGTGCATTTTCCAAAAGTGGTTAAATAGTTGATTTTGGCCAATTCATAGAGTATTTAGACATTTGAAAAAATTCTCATTCTTAATGACCCCCAAGCAATTATTACATAAACAATGGCAGGTAAAAAACTCCCCTAGTGGGATAAAAACCTTAAGCCAAACAGTTGAAAGGAAAAACTCCCCTTTAAGAAGGAAGAAACCTTGAGCAGGACCTGGATCATAAGGGGGGGACCCTCCTGCCGAAGGCCAGCCGGGTAGAGCAGGAAGTAAAGAAAGAATAGAGACATAGAGACACCGTCAAAGGTACAAGACAGGATACAATAGTATAATTATCCATTAGCAGAAGAACTAAGACTTCTGAGTATATATGGGCGATATATGGCTAGTTGGTGGCTAGACGAGGACTGCAGGTCAGGATGTCAGCAGGTATCCAACAGAGATGTCTATACAGACAGGTGGAGGTAAACACTGGGATGGTCAGAGGTGGGACTGCAGGTCAGCATGCTGCTCCTGAAGTTCTGGCCTGCAAACATGCACAGAAGAGAAAAAGAAGGGCCAGACAAGCACAAAAAAACTACAAGAACAATGGACCACAATTATGCTTATGGGATACTTCTAATTAATAACTGAGGATTGAGCTGAAGAAGGGAAAGAGAAACAGAGGACATGAAGGGCACCACTCAGTGGATTATGTTGGGGTCCCCCTGCAGTGTAGGTCTACAGCAGCAGATCTAGGATGAAGCTGTGTTGAAGACCAGCTGCTCCAGTCTGGTCCTGCAGCTGCAACTATGACTACTGGCCCTAACACACTAAAATACTAACTATATGCTTTACTAAACAGAAATGTTTTAAGTTTGGTTTTAAAGGTGGAGGTGGTGTCAGCCTCCTTAACCAAAACTGGAAGCTGGTTCCAGAGTAATGGTGCCTGATAACAGAAAGCTGTCCTCCAAATCTACTTTTGGATCTTCTAGGAACTACGAGTAAACCTGCACCCTGAGAACGGAGAACTCTATTAGTAACATAAGGTACTATCAGGTCTTACAAATATTGAGGTCCTAGGCCATATTGGACGTTATACGCAAGTAATAAAATTTTGAATTTGACTCAAAATGTTACGGGGAGCCAATGGAGGGAAGCTAAAACTGGAGAGACGTGGTCTCTCTTGTTGATTCCTGTCAGCACTCGTGCTGCTGCATTTTGGATCAGCTGGAGGCTGTTCAGAGAATCACTGGCCATCCAGCCAACAACACGTTACAGTAATCTTGTCTAGAAGATACAAACGCATGACTTAGTTTTTCAGCATCACTCTCCGAGAGGATGCTCCTAATCTTTGCGATATTACGGAGGTGAAGAACGCTGTCTTACGAACCTGATTAATATGCTGTTTAAATGACAAATCCTGATCAAAAATAACACCAAAGTTTCGCACAGTTTTACTGGAGGCCATCGCAACACTAATCCTTTCCTAAAGTGTTAGGGACAACAAACAACAAGCTCTGTCTTATCAGAATTTAGGTGCAAAAAATTAGTGGACATCCAGTCCTTGATGTCCTTACAACACGCCTGAAGTTTGGCTAATGGTTCTGTTTCATCTGGCTTCATAGACAGATACAGCTGTGTATCATCAGCATAACACTGTAAATGAATGCTGTGGTTCCGAATAATACTTCCCAAGGGCTGCATGTATAAACTGAACAGGATTGGCCCTAGCATTGAACCCTGCGGGACACCATAGCAGACCCTCGTCTGTACGGAAGAAACCTCATGAACATGAACAAACTGGAATCTATCAGACAGATATGATTTAAACCAATCTAGAGCTGTCCCTTTAATCCCAACAACATACTCTAGCCTCTGCAGTAAAATGCTGTGATCTATGGTATCAAAAGCAGCGCTGAGGTCCAGCAGAACCAGTATGGACACTAATCCATTATCTGAGGCCATAAGAAGGTCATTTGAGACTGGAACCAGTGCTGTTTCTGTGCTATGATGCATTCTGAACCCTGACTAATAACTTCAAATAGATAATTTCTTCGCAAATGGTCAGACAGCTTGCAACTATATTTTCCACAATTTTGGAGATAAATGGAAGGTTTATAATTAGGTCTATAATTCTCTAAAATGTCTGGGTCAAGAGAGGCTTTTTTTAAGTAATGGTTTGATTACTGCAACTTTAAAAACCTGTGGCACATATCCTAAGAATAAGGACAAGTTGTTCTGGTCCAGTATTGTAACAATGAGAGTAAAAAAAGTTTTGAGTAGTCGAGTTGGGATGGAGGCAGCACGGTGGCTTAGTGGTTAGCACTGTTGCCTCACAGCAAGAAGGTTCCTGGTTCAATTCCCGGCTCGGTGGGTCTTTCTGTGTGGAGTTTGCATGTTCTCCCCGTGCTTGCGTGGGTTTTCTCCGGGTACTCCGGCTTCCTCCCACAGTCCAAAAACATGCAGGGTAGGTTAATTGATCTTTCTAAATTCTCCCTAGGTGTGAATGTGAGTGTGATTGGTTGTTTGTATGTGGCCCTGGATAGACTGGCGACCTGTCCAGGGTGTACCCCTGCCTTTCGCCTGATATGCGTCGGGATAGGCTCCGACAGACCCCCGTGACCCGGAAACGGATAAAGCGGGTACAGATAATGGATGGATGGATGGAGTTGGGATGGAGTATAACAGACACGTGGATGATTTAGCTCTATTGACGACTGAGGTCAGTTCAAAGAGGTCTACAGGAACCAAACAGTCTAGAGTCAGGTCAGAGGGAATCAGTTAAACTGAAGAAATGCCCACAGCCACAGCAAGGTGGGCCTGGCTGATATTCTCTCTAATTTTGACAATTTTATTGCTAAAGAAGCGCATTAAGTCTTCACTACTACAGGTTGTTTCTAGGCATTTTCCATAGACCCAGAACATGTCCTCTGAGCTATTATTATATAAACAACAGCCGGTAAAAACTCCCCTAGTGGGAGAAAAACCTTAAGCTAAAAAGTGCCACCACCATCTTGGAGACATGCCTTTATCTCAGTAATACCAAAGTCAGGGAAGGACACAACTAAATGCAACTCTTACAAGCCTATACCTGTCTTAAATATAGATTACAAAATATTTTCTTCATGAAAGAGAAAGAGGCTAAAATAGAACTAACTAAAGAAGATTGGTTAAACATTAGTAAAACCATATTAACCACCTCAAGTTCTGATTTGTATAGGGAGTTCACATGGAAGAACACAGTGCATTTTTTGTTACTCCTCGAATTAAGGCACTTCAAAGTAAAAATGTAGAACATGGTAAATGCTGGAGGAAATGTGGGTGTACCTCTGCTGGTCCTTTTCATATCTTTTGGGAATGCCCCAAAATCTCCACCTACTGGACGAATGTGGTTAAGACTATTCAAATGATTGTGGGCCAACAACTGGAGAAGAGTTTCAGTGTATTTTATTTGGGTAATATACCAGCTGGACTGAAGAAACAAGACCGTTACTTGCTTCAAATACTACAGGCAGCCTGTAAGAAGGCTATCACACGGAAATGGCTACAAGAAGAACCACCAACTACCTCGGAATGGAAGGACAGAGTACACGAATTTTATGTCATGGAGCGACTAACCTTATCCCTCAGACATTCCTTAGAAAAATGTGAAATCCTTTGGCAAAAATGGAGACACTTTCCCAGAAAAAAGCCAGATTAGGTTTTGTTACTACAGTAGCAATGGAAAGTAGCTGAGACATATGTTCCTTTTGTTTTTGCCCCCGCCCCCCTTTTGTTTTGTTTTTTTTTTTGTTTTGTTTTTTTTTGTTTTTGACATGTGGCCCTGACCAGACTGTTCTCGTTTCTGGCCTAGAACGTCACTTGTTTAGGGTAGTGTATAGAAATACATCTTTCTGTCTATAAGATGACTCCCCTTTCCTTTTTTTAATTTATTTTTTCTCTTTCTCCCCCTGATTTTGTCGGTCTTGTATTTTTTTGTTTGTGTGCTTGCTTTACAAACATGTTTCAATAAAGAATAAAAATGAAGTTTAAAAAAAAAAAAAGAAAAACAGTGCCAAGAAAAACTCCCCTTTAAAAGGGAAGAAACCTGGAGCAGGATCTGGATCATCAGGAGATCCCCCTTGCCGAAGGCAAGCCGTGTAGAGCAGCAAAAGGGAGATCAGAAAGAGAGAATGAAGAATAGAGAGAGGAGAGACACAGACACACCGTCAAAGGTACAAAAGACAACAGATATTCAATTCAATTCAATTCAATTTTTTTTATTTAGCATCTTATACAACACAAGTTGTCTCTAGGTGCTTTCCAGAGACCCAGAACATGACCCCCGAGCAAGTATTACATAAGCATTACTATATAATATTATATATATATGTATATATAAGCATAACTATGGGTTATGTGGGTTCAGTGTCTAACCTAGGGTTCCACTTTCCAACTATGTTTAAGAGACAACTAAAAAATCCCATAATGACTATTCTAAAGTGGCCTTCTGTGACTCCTGATCCAAATCATATCTATTTGTTATGAGTTTGTGATCTTAGAGGAATCTCTTGAATCACGATTGGAGACTGACGTTTTATTATTATTTGTCTTTTTTTTTAATAAATGGGAGAAAACTGGAGCACCCAGAGAAAAACCCATTTTTATACGGAAACAGGAAACACCCAGCCAAGAACTAAGAGCTTTCTTTCTGTGGGGGGAAAAGCACTGACCACAACACAACCATACTGCCCAGAAGCTGAATGAAATATTTACCACATTTACATGCAAATAAAAAGTTTTCCCCAAACATATAATTCGCTGCGTTCTCTGCTTCTCTGATGGAACCTAACCCACGATCTACATATAGGTTACTGGGATGTTGTTGTCGATCTCATTACTTTCTGATGAAGATATCCTAGTAGAAGGAACATATGTAAAGGATAGATCTTGATCCATGTCTTCTTTGGAGCTCCTTACTGAAGGAACACAGTTTGATACAGGAGGGCTTAGTAAAAGGATCGTTCGTTGAAGGGATTGATGGTTCCCAGTCCATTTCTTCAACTGAGCTGAAGGGCATAGTGAAAGGAACGTTCATTTAAGGGATTGATGGTTCCCAGTCCATTTCTTCAACTGAGCTGGAGGGCACAGTGAAACGATTTTTCGTTGAATGGATTGATGGTTCCCAGTCCATTTCTTCAACTGAGCTTGAGGGCATAGTGAAAGGGTCTGTTGTTGAAGGGATTGATGGTTCCCAGTCCATTTCTTCAACTGAGCTTGAGGGCATAGGGAAAGGATCTGTTGTTGAAGGGATTGACGGTTCCCAGTCCATTTCTTCAACTGAGCTGTAGGGCATAGTGAAAGGAACTGTTGTTGAAGGGATTGATGGTTCCCAGTCCATTTCTTCAACTGAGCTGTAGGGCATAGTGAAAGGAACTGTTGTGGAAGGGATTGATGGTTCCCAGTCCATTTCTTCAACTGAGCTGGAGGGCATAGTGAAAGGATCTCTTGTTGAAGGGATTGATGGTTCCCAGTCCATTTCTTCTACTGAGCTGGAGGGCATAGTGGAAGGAATATTCTGCATAGTGGGAACATAGTTAGAAGTACTTGCTATATGTCTTTTTGTGCAAGAGCTTTCTTCACAAATTTTAATTATTTTTCTCAGTGGAGAAAGGCTCTTGCCAATCCTGTTCTCTGCTGTGATCTCATCCACAAATTTTACTTTCTTCACTCTACTTTTACTGCTTGTACAACATGTCTCCGCAGACACTTCTGAACATGAGATCTCCATAGTTGGGACATAGTTAGGGGTACTTGCTATAGCCGAGGCATTATCTTCTGTTCTCTTACTTGCTGCACCAGAAACCTCAGTAGTAGGAACATACTTGGAGATGCTTGCTGTTGCCATGTTCTTCTCCTTTTCAGTCCTCCTCCGCTCTGTCTGTGGTAACCAGATATCTGGGATCCTGCACTCAGAAATATCACTAAATTGTCTTTTTCTGCAAGAGCTTTCTTCACAGATTTTAATTCTTTTTCTCAGTGGAGAAAGGCTCTTGCCAATCCTGTTCTGTGCTGTGATGTCATCCACAAATTTTCTTTTCTTCGCTCTACTTTTGCTGCTTGTACAACATGTCTCCGCAGACACTTCTGAACATGAGATCTCCATAGTTGGGACATAGTTAGAGGTACTTGCTATAGCCGAGGCCATTTCATTTTTTGTCTTCTTACTTGCTGAACCAGAAACCTCAGTAGTAGGAACATACTTGGAGATGCTTGCTGTTGCCATGTTCTTCTCCTTTTCAGTCCTCCTCCTCTTTGTCTGTGGTAACGAGACATCTGGGATCCTGCACACAGAATTTTCCCTAAAAAGTCTCAGCAGAGACTTGATCTTGCCCATCTTGTTCTCTGCTGTGACCTCATCCATCAATTTTCTTTGCTCCGCTCTACTTGTGCTGCTTATACAACACGTCTTCTTCGACATTGTCCGGGAGTGCTCTTGAATGAATTTGTTCTTTTCCTGCTCCAAGTGACTCATCATGTAGGTCTTTATTAGTTCTAGTTGTTGTTATTAGTTAGTTGTAGGTTTTATATTCTATGTTTTTATTAGCTCAGTGATGTTTTGTTGAATGCCAACAATGAATGTGATTGCTGCACTCTCAGCACCAAACGGAATGTGACTGTCTGAGACTACTGTTATGGTATTATATGGACTTTATCAGATCATCAAAGTCCCCTTATGACATCATCACATAATGGAACTCTCTGCTATGAGGTAAATGCTTCTAGGCTAAAGGGGCTTTCGTGCATCATCACGGAACTCTTGGGTTGCCATGGTGACAAGGTATTAGCCAGAGTGATGCAAATCACATGTTCAATACTGCAAGCCAAAAAAATGACTTATGTTAGAAGTTTGGATTAATTTAGTGGAAAACTGCACAAATTCAAACCTGTTTGACATTTTCTTGTTGCAGGAGCTTTCTTCACAAATTTTTAATCTTTATCTCAGTGGAGAAATTCTCTTGGCGATCCTGTACTCCACTGTGACCTCATCCACAAATTGCAGCGTGATGCAAATCACATGGTCAAACATCGCTATGAAATGTTTTTACTATGTTGATAAAAAGACCCATCTTCATGACATTAAAAGCCAAACTTTAAAACTTAACTCACTGAGTGGTTGATCTTGACTCAACAGACAAAACAAATGAATCAGAAAACAGTTAAATTAACCAAATAGAAAATATTTGGCAAACTTCATGAAGTATAAATTCAAAGACACACGTTAAATTCCTGCTTCGTACAGCAGAGTTAACACTTTCTAAAAGATCTGTAGCAGTGTTCCCCAGTTTCTTCTTTTTTTTTATTCAAAGCAAATCAGCATTTACACCTATATGTTCAAATGAGTTGCAGCCTTTTTATTTGTTTAATATTTAATTTATCCCACTGTAGCCTACTAATTCCATTATAAATATTTATATTTTCTCAGTGCCATATATAAAAACACAAATTGTGTAATATGTTCAATTAAATTTTTAATATAAAAAGTGTCCACGTATATCTTACTGACACTCAAACTCAAGTGTATTTTACGCAGTTATAATTTCCAGCTTATAATCGCTCGCCCCCCCCCCCCCCCAAAGAAAAACAGGAACAAAGTCTACAGGTAGAAAGAGGAACTTTAAAGCATCTAACTATGCATAAAAAGGGATTCCTCTACGTACCACAACTATAAAAGCCAAGTAGTTTACTTTGTCCTACTGTGGGTGGAAGGTGCCGGAGCAGGTCACTGTTGAGCGCCTCGGTAGGCCATTCTCCTCACTTCAGCTCACATGCCAGGACCATCGCTTACGCTCGCAATTCATTGCTCGGGAAATTATGCTCTTGGTAAATGACTCCCGATGGACAAGTGTAGGACCAGCTAGAACACAACATGCCACAAGCACGTACATAAGTCATAACAAGTGACCAAGTTCACATTTTAAATATACCTTTTCACTCGTTTCCGTTCAAATCCCAAATGCATGTCAAAAACGTGACACACTTGGGAGCTGTGCTCTATATACTACAGACTCCCTCAAACACATCTGGCTTCCCGGTTTATACAATGGTGTAGTGGAAGCGTCACAGACTAACGAGCAGGAGACCCGAGTTCAAATCCCCTGAAGAACCTTCAACCACGACTCTGCTGCATACAAAATATTTTTCTTTTACAACACATTCATGTTTCATGCTTACTTTATTTCATTCAGCAATACATTTACTTGCATTTATAGCATCACCCTCCTACTTTTATGGGGGTCCTCTAACCTGCTTTTCACTGGAAATAAGTGTTCAGTGCAAAGCTTGTATGGACATTTTTTTTTTTTTCCATTCATTCTTTTTCCCTGCTTTAAAAGCCATATACAGTGTTACCTAAAAGGGAAGTGACCCCTGAAACCCAACACATTTTCACATACAGTCACATTAGTTCCTTTAAGTTATGGAGTCCTTCAAACTTATACTCACCTTCTTTTCCACACTGTCCCAATAGCTGCCAGCTTCTTTCTCCTCACAACCTGCGTCTCCTCATTATAAAATTGGATAACTGGAGAAAATTAAAAAAAAAAAAAAAAATGTCTAGAGACATTGTGCCACAAAATATAGCCTCTCTGCATCCCACATGCTTGCTGCTGATTCATCCTTTGACTCCAGTCAGGATGAGGATTCCCTAATATTCATGTAAATGCATTTTATCCAGATCCTTCCTCTTCTCCACTAAGAAGTCTCTTCCTTCTAGAAGAGTTCTCATTGATGATTTTTTCTGTTGAGCCGAGTATGACCAACCCAAAAGCTGGCTTGATGTCCGTCACACAAGTCACTGCCATTGTGAGACCTGTCCCTGCTCTTTCTTCATGAGAATCCTTGAAAACAGTTTGGCCTGATGTCTAATTAGGAATGAAAATCATTGCATTTCATCTTTTTTTTTTTTTTTTTTTTATTGTGAATATCTTGCTTGGAGGAATTAAAAATTGCAGTTTCCTCTTTAGGTTCATAATCAAATGAATGTTTCCCCATGGGAGCAGAAAAGATTCCTGTCAAAAGTGGCAACACCTGCACTCACGTACTTTACAGATGAGGTCAAGACAATAGGAACGGTGTGTGTGTGACAGAGAGATTGGGGTGAAATGTACCTCACAACTGTAATGAGAAAGAAAAGAATTTGACATTTCTGACTTTTAAAATCATATTTGACTGCTGGGAGAAATTGATTCAAATTTAGAAGCTTCATTCATTAATGTTCTATGCATGTTTAATCCTATACAGGGTCACAGGGGTCTGCTGGACCCTATCCCACATCATTACAGGCAAAAGGCAGGGGTCCACGCTCGAAGGTCACCAGACTAATGCAGAGCCACATGTATAGACAAGCAACTACACATGCTGCAGGCAATTTACAATAATCAATCAAGCTAAAATCCATGTCTTTGGACTGTGGGAGGAAGCCAGAGTATCCAGAGAAAAACCTCACAAGCAGAAGGAGCACATGCAAACGTCAAACGCCTCCCGGGCCCAGGAGTCAAACCAGGAACCCTCATGCCATGAGGCAGCACTGCTGACAACTAAACCACTGTAATGCCTGGAAGTCTCACATGATTAAAAACTATACATTTAACTTGTTTATTTGATTTGATAATTGATGAATTTGAGCATAACATGAGGGTCAATAAAATGCAGTTTCATTCCATTCAGTTTCTCATTCTTATTCCATTTCTGTTGATTGTCTCTTACCCTATAGGCACTTGAAGCGTGTGATATCAGGTGGTTCAATGTTACACTCATTTGACATGACAATTATCTACTAGAGCAACAACAATGTCGTGACATCATGATGGTGGGTTTTTTCAGCCCTCATCTTTACAGTGAGAAAAAGTGGATGACCACAAGAAAAGGAAAAGACAGAAATTCCCAATATAAAAAAATAACAGTTGATTTAGACTTCTCTATGACAGCAACCCACTACCTCAGTGCCTGTGGATATCTGTCATAAGATGGATATTACATCAGGGCTTGGATAAGATGAGGGAACGAGATAGAGACTGTATTTCCTTACGCTGACATAAAGAAGTTCTGGCAGGTGTGTCCTGGCTCCTTTTGTTGACTTCAGACTAATTACATTGCCGCAAAACTGCAGATCACACTTGGTTGAACGTCTCAGCTTCTAAGGATATTGGCATACATCTCTGGGCCACAAGCAATCACATCTGGGAAGTAGGAAGAGTAGGAAAACAAAGTTATGAAGACAATTGAAGCCTCTGAGGTGATTTGTCAAGTTATAAATAGTATTGTAGGGCTAATACAGCATGAGGGACATTTGAAATGAGCCGATATGAGGCCAGCTGCAGTATTGACAGATACCACATGTTCAATACTGCAGGCCAACAAAATGACTTATGTTAGAAGTTTGGATTAATTTAGTGGAAAACTGCACACATTCATACCCGTTTGACATTTTCTTGTTGCAGGAGCTTTCTTAACAAATTTTTAATCTTTTTCTCAGTGGAGAAATTCTCTTGGCGATCCTGTACTCCACTGTGACCTCATCCACAAATTGCAGCGTGATGCAAATCACATAGACAAACATGGCTATGAAATGTTTATATGTTGATAAAAAGACCCATTAGTTGATGACAACTTGATGACATTAAAAGCCAAACTTTAAAAAAAAAAAAAAAAAAAAAAAAAACTTTAGCTGACTGAGTTGATCTTCACTCAGACAAAAACTAAAAATCAGAAAACAGATGAATTAACATAATAGAAAGTATTCAGCCCTCCGTGAATGTAGAATTCATTTTGGCCTATAGATAACAGTTCTTCAGAAAGACGTTATGAGATTTCTTGGTATAGAAGATTTATTAACTTTCTCCTGAAGGCACTGTAAAACTGAGACAAAGAAACATACATATGAGTGTAGAATATATGCACACAACCCATGTAGTATGACATACAGACATGTTATAACAAAATAAGAGAGCATTTAAAAGAAACATAAACCTAAACGACTAGCGTCTAAAGCCGCTAGCTTTATGCTAACGTGAATGGGAAATCCCATATAAATGCTAACGTAATTAGCATTTAACAATTCCAAACAAACGAAACATATAAAACACAAAAAACAACTGTACTACTACTATGAACAGCAAGAGTACTTACAAGCATATGTTTCCTGTGTCCTATGAAGGTAAGCAAATAAAAAGAAGTGTTTTAGCCGCATTTATTGTTTAAACGGCTGTCCAACTTTGCACTACTTAACTCGACGTCGCCTTCTAGTGCCCCGACACAACCACTGCGCACCTGCAAAGGCATCACACTCCCCGCCTGGTATAATACATCATACCACTATGTGCTATCTTTACGACAAAGTAAAATCACCTCTGAAATAGGTCGCAGGTATACTTTGGGAGTACCATGTTTCACTGTCTTTACTTCTACTTTACGCACCCTGCCATCTTTACTAGCAATAGTGTTAACAACAAGTCCAGTAGGCCATTCCGTTCTTCTGGTTTGGGAGTCCTTCATAAGCACAACATCTCCTACTTGCAGATTAGGCTTTACAGAATTCCATTTTCGTCGTGCCTGAAGGGTTGTGAGGTATTCGTGCTTCCATCTTTTCCAGAAAGCGTCGGCGAGTCCTTGAACTCTCTTCCAGTGTTTGTTGGAAAAATCCTTGACATCAAAGTCCCCTGAAGGTGCAGACAATGTTTCTCACTTCTGTGTCAATAACATTGATGGAGTAAGTATAGTCGGATTGTCTGGAACCGAAGAAACTGGAGTTAATGGTCTTGAATTCATGATAGCAGCAACCTCTGCCATCAAAGTAATGAGCATTTCATGTGTCAAATGTGATGAACTTGTCTTCATAAGAAGTGCATCCAAAATACGGCGAGCGATGCCAATCATCCTCTCCTACACTCCACCCATGTGAGAAGAGTGTGGTGGATTGAATATCCAGGTGCATCTGTTACCCTTGAGGTAAGTTTGTAGCTCAGCATCTTCTGTGTTGAGTTTAAGCTCCTTGCAGGCTCCAATGAAATTCGTGCCACGGTCTGACCTCAAAGTTTTGACAGGTCCCCTTATGGCACTGAAACGTCTGAGACCGTTGATGAAGCTTGCAGTTGTCATTGTTTCTATTACCTCTATGTGCACAGCTCTAGTGCTTAAACATGTAAACATGATAGTCCATCTCTTATTCTGAACATATCCTCCTCTTGTTTTCCGAGCTGTAACCATCCATGGTCCAAAAACATCCAATCCAACGTGAGAGAATGGTGGCTCCATAGACAGCCTGTCAGTGGGCAGCTCTGACATCTTCTGATCTTCCAGCTTACCTCTTAGTTTTTTACAGACTACACATTTGTATATTACACTGGACACAAGTTGTTTTCCTCCAATAATCCATAGTCCAGCTGTTCTAATGGCGCCTTCAGTGAAATGACGTCCTTGGTGTGCTGACTGCTCATGATATTTTCTGACTAAGAGTGTGGCAATGTGTGTCTTAGGAATGATCAGAGGGTGTTTTTCCATCAAAGGTCATGTCAGTCGAGGAAATACGGCCACCGACCCTCAATAGCCCATCTTTGTCCAGAAATGGGGACAACTTCCAGAGTGAACTTTGTTTGGGAATTTGTTCTCCTCTATTGAAATGTTCACACTCCTTTTTAAAAGGCATCATGTTGAGCATTTTTAATTATGACTGTCACTGCCTGTGCATCTTTGTCTTTGACATTGTCGACCTCTGTCTTTGAGATGCTTCTTGCTTTCTTGATCAGAGTTGAAACTGCATGAACCAAAGATTTCCAAGTAGAAAATCTCTGAAACCGATGAGAACCTAACAAGCATTTTATGATCTTTGTGCTAAAAGTTGTTGCCTCTGGCTGGATTTCTGGATCTTCCTCAGGATGCAACAACTCAAAGGTGACAGGATGAGCACTGTGATCTTGTTGACTTTTTGTTAGAAAGGCTGGTCCTGTAAACCAGTTGGTGCTCTTGAGAGCTTTGGCATTTGTTGGTCGGGTGCCATGGTCAGCTGGGTTTTCTTCAGTGTGGACATAATGCCACTGACTTGGATCAGATGACCCTCTGATGCGTGCTATCCTGTTGGACACATACACATAAAATCTGCGTGCAGTGTTGTGAATGTAACCCAGCACTATCTTACTGTCTGTGTAGAATCTGACTGAATTGATGTCAATGTCCAGCTCGTCTGTGATCAATTTTGCAAGCTCCGTAGCTAAGACAGCTGCACAGAGTTCCAAGCGTGGTACCGTGTGAACTGGACGTGGAGCCAATTTGGATTTTGCCATGACAAACCCAACATGACTTTCTCCAGTTGTGGAAACGGTCTTCAAATAAGCCACCGCTGAAATAGCTATGACTGACGCATCTGAAAAAACAACCAACTCTCTGTAGGTTGTCTGTGTAGACAGTAAAACTGGGGCATAAGGTCTTGGGATATTTAACTCTTCCAACTCCACCATTAAGTCTCTCCAAAGTTTCCAGTGTTCCTGTTTTGTCAATGGAGCATCCCAGTCGTACTGTTCAACTGAAAGCTCTCTCATTAGGTTTCTTTCGCCTGTGGTGATTGGCACCACAAAACCTAAAGGATCAAACAAACTGTTCACTGTGGATAAGATGCCCCTTCTAGTGACATGTTTCTCTTCTCTGGAGACAGAGAAGGTGAAGTGGTCCCTCTCAATATTCCAACTGAGTCCTAGACTCCTTTGAAGAGGTAGGGGTTCGGTTCCTAAATCCAGGTCTTTCAGATCTTTGGCTCGGTCTTCTGGAGGAAATGCCTGCATCACGCTGCTGTTGTTAGTTGCTATTTTGTGCAGTCTGATGTTTGACTTTGCTAGTGCCTTTTGAGATGTCTGCAGAACATCAATGGCCTCTGCTTCACTGGGGAAAGATGCAAGTCCATCATCTACATAAAAATTTCGCATGATGAATTCTCTTGCTTCAGCAGTGCAAGCAGCAACTTCCAGAGCAGCTCGTCTGAGGCAGTAAATGGCAATTGCTGGCGATGGACTGTTGCCAAACACGTGAACTGTCATCCTGAACTCTTTTACTAGTCTTATCATATCGTTATTTTCATACCAGAAGAACCTCAAGAAATGACAGTGTTTCTCACAGACGCTGAAGCAGTAGAACATCTGCTGTATGTCTGCCGTGACTGCGATTGGTTCTCTGCGGAAACGGATAAGGACTCCAACAAGATTGTTGTTCAGGTCAGGTCCACTCAGAAGCACATCATTTAGGGATACACCTTCATGCTTGGCACTTGAATCAAATACAACCCTTATCTGGTCCGGTTTTTGTGGGTGGTAAACGCCAAACAATGGCAGATACCAGCTCTCCTCACCCTCTTCCAAAGGTGGGGCTGGTTCGGCTTGTTTTTCATTAAACATTCTTTGCATGAAGTCAATGAACTGTTGTCTCATTTGAGGTTTTTTGTCCAAAGAACGTCGAAGAGAAGAAAGACGATTTATGGCTTGACACCGATTGTTGGGAAGACGCTTTCGCTGTGGCCGAAAAGGTAATGGTGCCACCCATGTGTTGGAACTGTCTTTGTATACTTCTTGTTCTAATGTTTTCAAGAAACATTTGTCGTCTATTGACAAAGCTGGTTTGTCATCATCTTGTGTTCTTTGGAATAGCTGACTTCCAAGATCAGGCACATTTCTTTGCATGCACTGGGTGTAGTCTGGGAGACTCAGGTTTGGAAGGTGACGACCAATTTTCTCTTTGACATTTATGTTGTTAGGACATGGTTTCAAAATTGAGACTCTTCCGTTTTGTAGGATGTTGGTCTTGTAGACACCAACATTGGCAAGCTTGTGCACACTTCCAAGACAAACCTCTCCCACGATAACCCAACCAAGGTCCAGCCGTTGAGCATATGGTTGGTTGTTCAGCCCGTTGTGGGTTTCCCTGACCTTATGCGCACTCAAAATGTCTCTGCCGAGATGAATCAGAATTCTGGCATCTGGATTGATTTCTGGGATTTTACCTTCAACTGGCTTAAGGTGCGGGTAGTAATGAATAACCTCTGGCGATGGCATTTTTGTTCTATCGTCAGGTATCATATCACACTCTATCAATGTAGGTAAAGAAAGTTCAGTTGCTCCATCCAGAGATTCAACGATGAAATGGCTGGCACGTCTCCCTCTTGCTTCAACAATGCCTGAGCATGTCTTTAGCATATATGGCTCCAGGTTCCCTTTAATGTTAAAGAGGTAAAAAAAAAAATCCTTTTTGGCTAGTGAGCGGTTACTTTGCTCATCTAGGACCACATACATCTCTACTGCTTTCTCTACTTGGCCTGCTGGATATACTTTGACCAAACATATCTTAGAGCATGATCTTGTGCTGACTGAGCCCCCACATATTTCAGTGCACTTTGACGTCACATCAAGCACATTTGAGTTTCTCTGCTCCCTGCCATGATGTTCCACGATTATGGGTTCCTCCATTCTCAGAGGAATGAGTTCTGGATGTAGAGCTGTGGTATGTCTATCACTGCCACATACTATGCATTGCACAGCCATATGACAATCTTTCGCCATGTGGTGGACAGAGGAACAGCACTTAAAACAGATTTGCTTGTCTTTCAGGAAAGCCTCTTTCTTCTAAAGTTTTGCTCCTGAAGATGCGACATTTCCTAAGAGGGTGTGGCTTAGAATGTAGTGGACACTGTTTATTGGGATCAGTGATGTTTTTTTTCAGAAGATGAGTGTGGATTGTTCGCAACAGTGCTCAAAATTTCTGTCTTCTTAACAGAAATGGAGTTTGGATACTTGTTTTTTCCTATTTTCTCCATTCTAGGATCAAGACTGTTGGACCCAGTGATGAAAGAGAAACTGGGGTCAATACGGGTCTTAGCTTCCTCATTCACAAACTTAACAAAAAATGTAAATGGAGGATACGACAGCATTGTCTTTCTTGTATTTTGAAGCAGCATTTACCCATCTTTCTTGAAGACTGTATGAGAGTTTAGCCAGTATTGGATTAACTCCTCGTGCTGTATCAAGATGTGAGAGCCCTTGAAGATAACCATTTGTTTTTGCAGCTTGGAGTTCCAGCAACAAATCTCCTAACTCTCTCAGGTGTTGGTTATCTTTGTTTATTAACTTAGGAAAATCCTCTATTTTCTTCAGCAGTGCATGCTCAATGATTTCTGATGCTCCGAAACACTCTTCCAGCCTCTGCCACACCATCTGAAGGCCAGCATTAGAGTTGTGTATATATGCTGCTCTAATTCTTTTTGACTGAGCTGCAGACTGTGGGCCTAGCCATTTGGAGAGTAAATCTAGTTCCTCTCGAGGTGATAGATTTAGATCTTGAACTGCATTTCTAAATGAAGCTTTCCAAGCCCAATAGTTTTCTGGTTGATCGTCAAATTTTAGCAAACCAGAACTGACCATCTCTTTTCTCATCAAGTATTTTGCCAGTTCTGAGATCTCTGTATGACTACCAGCTACTGGTCTGGGAGGAAATATTTCAACCTGTGGATAATTTGGTTGATAATGGCTGTCTGATCGTCCACCGTAACTTAAGCTTTGTGGCTCTCTTTTAGTGTTCATAACATCGGTTCTCTGTGTCATGTTTGTTGCAGTTTTAAATGGAAGGCGTACAAAGTCTTGACTGGCGTACTCACTTTGATGAAGAATGCTTGATTCTCTGTAGATTGCTGCTGGCTCAGTAACCACAGGTGGATGTGGTGGTGAAGCAGGTGGAAGTTCGGATGGCTGTAAACCAGGAATCTGTAAATCAAGGCTGCGTTCCGAATGCTGCTGTACATACGCCTTTGTTCGTTCAGCGGGGTCGATAGCTGGCATGTTGTCTAGGTGAGGTTGACGTGGGTCTCCACTTTCTTGCGTGGACATCTCCCAGGCTTGAGCCTCAGCTAGTGCTGCAGCAGCCGCTTTCTGTGTTTTGAGAACATACAATTCCGCATACAGATCTGCTTTCATTTTTAGCTGTTCCGCTTGTTGTTTTAGGATGTTTGCTTCTTTTTGTGCAAAAGATAGATGAGCTCATGCTGCTTCTGCCTTAGCTCTTGCTCTGGTAGCCGCTGTACATGATGACGTCATCTGGCTGGAGCGTAAAGAGCTGGATACTTTTGATCTTGTCTCCAATGTCTCTTCCATATCGGCTGCGGATCTTGCCATAAATAAAGTTTTACTTCCAGATAGAACGTGATGAAAGATGCTTTTTTACTATTCAGCCCTCCGTGAATGTAGAATTCATTTTGGCCTATAGATAACAGTTCTTCAGAAAGACGTTATGAGATTTCTTGGTATAGAAGATTTATTAACTTTCTCCTGAAGGCACTGTAAAACTGAGACAAAGAAACATACATATGAGTGTAGAATATATGCACACAACCCATGTAGTATGACATACAGACATGTTATAACAAAATAAGAGAGCATTTAAAAGAAACATAAACCTAAACGACTAGCGTCTAAAGCCGCTAGCTTTATGCTAACGTGAATGGGAAATCCCATATAAATGCTAACCTAATTAGCATTTAACAATTCCAAACAAACGAAACATATAAAACACAAAAAACAACTGTACTACTACTATGAACAGCAAGAGTACTTACAAGCATATGTTTCCTGTGTCCTATGAAGGTAAGCAAATAAAAAGAAGCGTTTTAGCCGCATTTATTGTTTAAACGGCTGTCCAACTTTGCACTACTTAACTCGACGTCGCCTTCTAGTGCCCCGACACAACCACTGCGCACCTGCAAAGGCATCAAAGAAAGTATTTGGCTAACTTCATGAAGTATTAATCTCCCGGACACCGGAAGTAAGGGATGACGTCTGGCAGAATATGGTGTCCTATCAGTCCTTGTTATCTTGTGGGACTCGGGACATATCCGACGGGTACCAAGGAAGTCACAGCTCGGGCAGTCCGGGAGACAAAAACACGGGTCCGGGAGAAGTTCAGCAAGGCCAATAAGGAGGACTATCGGAGAGATTCTGACAAACCGTCCGGTGCCCTAAGAAGGGGAAGCAGTCCTCTGCCAACAGAGTTTACGGTGCGGGTGGGGAACTGGGGACACAAACACACACACACTTCTCAGCCTCCCTGGGAAAGTCTACGCCAGGGTACTGGAGAGGCGAATTCTGTTGTTAGTTGAACCTTGGATTCAGGAGGAACAATACAGTTTTCATCCTGTTCGTGGATCACTGTGTAACAATCAGCCCAATATTTTCCTTAAAGGACAGTGTTACCACTTACAAAAGGGTTCTAAGAAGGCTTTGCAAAGAACCTTGAGTACATCAGGAAAAACATTCCACACCGTTTAATTCCTATATCACATAAAACGCCATATATGAAGTCAGCAAATCATCAAAACCATTATGATTCCCGTGTTGATCCCCCCTTTGTCCATGTAAGGTATCCAGAAAATTCAAATGTGCAAAAAAAACAGAGTTCATTTCCAGTTCCGTCCAATCGGTATTTACAACCGATAAACAGCTGATTTTCCAAATTGTACCAAAATATAATCCATCAGATGTAAAAAAAGTGAAAAAAAAAAAAAGATACGATTGCTGCTTAGTGGTATACAACCTTCAAAAATAACCAAAACTGAAAAGCTCTCACCGGATCTGCAGAGTATTTAATCCACCCTTGATTTGCGCGACAGTCTGAATCCTCCGCTCCTCCCGGGATTTCCTGTAGAGGGTCGATGTGTTGCACCCACCAAGGTGCGATTAGTTTTCCAGCTCCTCCATTGTGGTGGACTGCCTGCGGTTCCCGCCCGAGGATCCTGGATTTAGTTGCTGTATTTTCCTCCTGGTGCCACATCTGCCATACAAATATCCTCCATGCGTTTCCTACCACCCTCTTTCTCCTCCTTGGTACACACCTGTCTCCCATTTAAATAATCACAGGTGTGCGCGCTACAGAGTCACATGGCATAGATGATTTAAAGGGGTATCCTTCCTTTATAACCCTTACCAGTGGAACACAAACCTTGTTACAAAAGTATGCACATTACATGTCATCTTGTACCAAATAATAATAAAATAGTTTATATTTACTGGCATGACAACTGGACCAGCTCTACGTGGGAGTATGTCCAACCAGTCTACATGTGCTTTGTGGATCTGGAGAAAGCGTTCGACCGTGTCCCTCCTGGTATTCTGTGGGGGGTGCTCCGTGAGTATGGGGTCTGGGGCCCTCTGCTAAGGGCTGCTCAGTCTCTGTACAACAGAAGCAGGAGCTTGGTTCCCATTACCAGCAATAATTCCAACCTGTTCCCAGTGCATGTTGGTCTTAGAAATGGGTGATCGTTCCTTTTATTTTGCTAACAGAATTATTTGAACATGTTTTTTTTTTCAAGCCATGATCACAGATATTGTCACATATTAAAAAACAAATCCCCAAACAATAATTATTTTTGTGTTGAAAACTGCACAAATTCAAATCTGTTTGACATTTTTTTGTTAATTGTTGCAACTTGATAGATATGTCATACGTTTAATGACACCTCACACATAATAACTGTTCAACTGGTTAAATACAGTTAACACATTATCACAATCCTAAGCTTTATTTGATTTTTTCGTGTATTTTCATTCTTTTCATGATGTTTGGAATAAGTATGTGGGATAATAACCATAAAAAAATATGTTTTCTTTGAACAAGAAGTTGTTTCTTAGAAGAATTATGTGTGCATATGAGTCAACAATGAGTCAGTGTCACTAGATAAAAGAAGAAAGTCAACATCCATCCATCTATTTTCTATTCTTTTGCAGGGTCACGGAAAGAAAGTCAACAGTGTGTCTCAAACTTTGAAACTCCTGTTTATTTTTTCACAAAAACATTTTCATGGAAGTAAAACTCTTAAAAATAAAATTAGACTTTTAACATTTTTTTTATTTGTTTGCTCAAAATAATATTTTTTTTCTATTAGTTCAAAATGTCAAATAAATAAAAAAAAAATTACAAACTAAGTTGCGTCATTTTGCACAAACCACCATTTCCTGCTACAGTCCTGGCTGATACTAAGCGTGAAATGCTGAAATATGGCACAGGAACTCATTTAGTACACTCACTTCTTACTTCTGATGCTCTCAGTGCACTGAACCCTGCGGGACACCATAGCAGACCCTTGTCAGTACTGAAGAAACCTCGTGAACATGAACAAACTGGAATCTATCAGACAGATATGATTTAAACCAATCTACAGCTGTCCCTTTAATCCCAACAATATACTCTAGCCTCTGCAGTAAAATGCTGTGATCTATAGTATCAAAAACAGCGCTGAGGTCCAGCAGAACCAGTATGGACACTAACCCATTATCTGAGGTCCAGCAGAACCAGTATGGACACTAACCCATTATCTGAGGCCATAAGAAGGTCATTCGAGACTGGAACCAGTGCTGTTTCTGTGCTATGATGCATTCTGAACCCTGACTGACAAATTTCAAATAGATCATTTCTGTACAAATGCTCACACAGCTGGCTTGCAACTACCCTTTCCAGAATTTTACAGATAAATGGAAGGTTGGAAATCGGTCTATAGTTAGCTAAAATGTCTGGGTCAAGAGAGGGTTTTTTAAGTAATCGTTTGATTACTGCAACTTTAAAAACCTGCGGCACATATCCTAAGATTAGAGAAAAGTTGTTCTGGTCCAGTATTGTCGTAGCAATGAGAGAGAAAACATTTTTGAGTAGTCGCGTTGGGATGGGGTCTAACAGACACGTGGATGATTTAGCTTTATTGACGACTGATGGCCTTATGTGGCATTTACTGGACTGAATCCGGCCTGAGCTGTATATCTCATGCTGGATGCTGAATGTCGATGAAGATGTATATTATTATGCGACTTTGATCCGATGAATTCCTATCTACATGAATAAGCAACCAGCTCTCCAGACAGCCGCATGCTGTGCTCACCAAGGAAGAGTGGGAAGATCAGTGCAATTAATACATGCTGATGGGAGTTGTTTTTATCCCCTTTTTGTTGTGGAAGAGTTGTGATTGAGTTCTCTAAAAAAAAAAAAAAAAAAAAAGAAAAGAAAAAGCCTTCATATGGTCTTGCAATAAATGAATATGTAAGTTATTTATGCAAAGTCAACAGCAGTTTTATGAGATTTCTATGAGTCACATTGTAACTTCAAAGGGCTGATTTTTTAAATTAGAAACCTAAATCAACTATTTATAAAACTTTAGCTGGATAGAAAACACAGCAGCGACAGAATGGTTTCTTTTTAAAAAAAAACGCTCATACCTTTTGTAATTGGTTAAATCTCTGCCTTTGCAAAGGAGTCTGCTATTCCCTGTGACCAATGAGAGGCAAGCACGTACCCCACTTCCACACATGAGAGTCCTTGCAGATCTACAGAGCGTAAAAGTGTGACTTTGTTTACTCACACTGAGACACATTCAGAAGTCACCATCAGGGAGCATAACATAAAAATTCGCAACATAATACTGCAGACAAAAACACAGTGGTGAGGAAAAGGAAATAACTTTGTGCACAGTTTTCTGTCTTTCCAGCAGCTTATTGTCACTGAAGCTGATCGAAATGCCAACGTGTGACTCAAGCCTTCAGAGAGCCTGATGCAGAACACATTGAAATCTTTTCTTCACCTCTCCACCACCATATCTGTTCATCATCACCATTATTAGGATTAATAAAGGAAGGGGTGAGCTTCATCTGAATATATCTTTGAAGACGTCCACATGCTTCTTGTGGTGCCTTTAACATGACATAACCTCATGAGTTAACATATTACTGAAAGGTGTCTTTCATTTCTTATTTATGCAGGAACATTATGTGTCGTGTGTTAAACATAATAAATGTGATCATGTCAGCCTTCTACTGTCAGACCTGACCTAAGAGACATGCTGTCGCATATTTAGCTGCTCATTATCTTGCCAGTGGTAGTCTGAAACAGTTAATACAGGCTTCTGTACATCTTTTAAAGGCATTAGTACAAAATGCATGTCAAAAGTTTGTTTTTTATTACATTTAATGTGTTTAACACATGTAACTTACTTCAAAACGCTTGAACGGGAGTGTCTTTATCATTTTGTTGCATCATCCTTTGTTTGATAACCGTGTAAAATTTTCATTCTTGTTTCATACATTCACCCACTTAACAGTTCAGATTTTTATTCTTTTTGTTTTTTTGTTGAAGTGGGAGAAACTATAACTATCCTCCAAACTGTGGACTTGGGCACTTCACATTTACTGGACCTCATTCATAAAATCTCTGTAAATCTGTAGGTAGATTTACACATAAATCACCTACTTACTAAAAACCCATTTCAGAGGCACGAATACTGTGTAATACTTGGATTTGTTCGTAAGAATGGGTGTACGTTCATGAATGCCAATCAGTCACGGATCAGCAGTGCGCTCCTCTTGCTCATTAGGCAGCATAAATCCTCACCAAGGGACCACCACAGAAGGAGGTGTAAAAACGGATTCACAACCCACATGTCTGTGGATGTGGTTCATGTTAACAAAAAGAGAAAGAGAGCAAGAGAAGTGAAGCAAAGAAAAATGTTTTATTTTGCTTTGTTAGTAGGCTACGGGTGTGACAGGAGCTGGCGAGGCACAGCCTCGAAAGAGTTGTGCAGGTATTTCTGTGTATTTTGCCCATGAACATCAAAGATTTGAAGAACAAGTGGTTTCACGTAAAGTTGAATGCACAAAAGACAAAAAAAAAACAAAACAAAACAATATCTCGACGTGAACAGAGCTCACTGCTGCAGACAACTGTATTGACTACAACTGGAGAGACCACTTTATCAGGACTCAGACCTGAAAGAGAGACTTCTGCCTCTGCAGGAGTCAACAGCAAACTCAAAAAGGAAGCGTATACTTGATATATTACATGTCATATCAGTATGCATTGTGGCAGGCAGGTGATGCTTCTAACACAAATCCATTCATTTCTTTTGTAAATTGGAAGCAGTTCCTTTTTCAGCAGGATTGTGCTCCTTCAACTGCACAAACCCTGCTGCCAGTATGTGCTAGTCCATTCCTTCACCCATTTTCATTGTGTTTTTTTTTTAAAAACTGTTTCTGTTCTATATAAATCACACAACACTTCTGCACCGCTGTTTCTTCCGTCAGTTGATTCTTAAATAAACCACTTATGTTTTGTGTGTGGTTACACCTTATTTCCTGCAAAAGCAGAACACTATGCACTTTATTGTATCAAGAGCTGAAAGTTGAACATGTGAATTTCTTTGTGATCTGCTGCCCCCATCAGGCCTGGAGCGGTATGCTTACATAATGCGCCTTTAAATAACATTTTTAAATATAGAGTACATTTATTTATCTTCGTTTTAGATTTTTTAAAATACAGTTCCATTTTAAAACTGTAGCCTCCTACAACTGGGCCACAAGAACAGCTACACATTTATCCTCTGCTGCTCACTGACAGGAAATTAATCTGGAATCTTTTTACACAAAAACATTACACGTGTGCTGCAAATTACTCACGTCGGTTGCTAAGTCATCCAGAATCATATTTAAAATGGTTTTATATTTTTCAGAGAAAAAAAAAAATCTCTGATTCAGTTTGTTACCTTTTGTATTGAATAAAAACATTTATACTCTTACCTGTTCACTTCCGATAAAGGGTTTAAATGACTTGCAAACCATTGCATTTTGTTTTCAGTTTATTTGCTTTTATTTGTCATCAGATCAGAGATTTAAATTTTTTACCAGTTCAAACCAATTTATTAAAATGTACAATACTTGTAATGAAAATGCACAGACACTCTTCTATGATTTTGCTTATAAAAAATACAAATGTTCTTCTTCCACAGAGACTTCATAACTGCAATAATTTACAGAGCCATTTAAAAGGATGGCAGCTACATTTAATTTACACTGCTGCAAATGTGCTGTTGCTTTCAAAGCTGTAAATACTTTAATGAGACAATAAAGCAAACACTGTAAGCAAATGAGAGATTTGCAACAAAACACGTCTGTATTACAGCAAATCACTTCAGACAAAATGTTCACATTCATGCAAAAGCTGTCAAAAGTCTTTGGTTGGCAAACCCAACACTTAGCAAATACTGCAAACCAATCGGATCAGCAGCAATGGAAAAGTGTAAAAAAAATGTTTGATGTGATCTCTAGTCAGGTCCTTGGTGTCCATGCTTAACTCAAGAATACAGAACCACACACTGAAGTTCAATTAAAGACACCAATCTCCACTTTTTACCAAAGAAACAGTTAATTAGGAGGTCCTCGCATCACCAACAGCGGCACTTCAGTTGTTGCGTTTAAGAGTCATCGTCAGTTTTTATGACATGAAACAGGGTGACATTAAAGATCACCTGATGCCCGTTATTCCAGGCATACAGCGCTCTCTCCCTGGCATTATAGTCAAGCATGGAGATGTGAAAGTACTGGTTGTGGAAAGGAATGTCGATGTACTCGTAGCTCGAGGTTTTGGTGGAGTAAGCGTAGTAAACCTTTGCTCCTGACAGGTGAGAGTTAGTAACGTAGAGCGTCCCGCAGATCATAAATGACTCTCCTGCATTTCTTTTGGAGTATTCAGTGTTCCAAGTCTTCAGGACCTGCAGCGTGTCAGGTTCTATCTGAGAGATGACGACGTTTCCTGCATTCTGATTGGTTGCGTACACAACCCACATTCCCAGTTCATCAGCCATGACGTCAATGTCAGAGTACCCCCCCCCACGTATACGGGTACATGTTGTGGAATCCAGCAAACTCCAAAGCCCGCTGGGCCAGCACACTGCCTGTATCAAAGCTGTACTTGACAATGATGTTGCTCTGGTACTTGTTGTAGTAAAGGGATCCGTTGTAGACGATGTGATTGGTTCCTTCCCATTTAAACGGGAGGCTGTAGGTTCGGGAAACCACCCCAGATACAAAGTCTTCCATTGTTTTGTACTCACGCACAATCTTGCTGTTGGTGTAGCTGTCCATGTACCAAACCTACAGCAGAGAGGATGGAGGGAATAACTCGTAAGAATCATATCTGATAAACATTTCTCTAAACTCGTCGTTAGAAACGTTTTTATGTGATTACAAAGCTACAGCATTGGATAGGGATGCTGAGGGATGCTACCACATCCCTATGGAAAGTTGAAACCAAAAAAAATCAAAACCACATATAACAAAGTGGCTTCGGTTGTAAAATATAGAGGTAAAACTCTTTAATTAAATGTGTCAACAGTGTAGATGAAGTTCGCTGCTCAGTTATCTGTGAAAATTGCAGCTGAGGGACTTTAGGAGCTATTTCTAAAAGAATAAACTTGTAAATTTGCCAAAAAACCCTCTTGGATCATAACACAGGTGCATATCCGAGGCATAATTTAAGTACATCACAATAAAGTACTTAAAAGTGCTTATTAGAGGCTTTTCTTTCTACCTGTGTATTAAGGATGGCATAGCAGTTTGGGGTGAGAGGTGGAGGTGGAGGTGGGGGTGGGGGGGCGGGGTCTGTGCATCGGCATAATCTGAAGGTAGCACCAAACAGTTCTGGACATTCACGCACATATGCGGTATGATATTTCTTTTTGGGTACATTAGGTTTAATGTTCTTGTACATGTTTACAGCTGCACTGTTGCTCTATTAAAGTAGTGAAACTGCCTCCTCTTCGAACATTTCATGCCTTTACCATGACATAACCTCATGAGTTAACATATTATTGAATTAAGTAAAAAGAATGAAAGGAATTAAATTGTGATCAACTGTGTTATGCTATCGTAAACCAGTTTTAGATGCTCTATGACGTAGTAAGAGGTAAACAATAGTACCTAATGATTTGACCTTCGTATCAACCTGTAGTTAGAAGATCAAATATTCAGCACCATCACTATATAAAGACAACACTCCTGGAGCAACAATGCATTTTCGAGCGATAGTGATCGTGTGCCTACTGTACGCACCCCTCACAGACACGGTGGAGGATGTGAGACCCTTCAAAACGCTCCCCCGCTCTCATAACTCACCCTGTTGTTTCTGGTTGATGCTAGAGGATCAGTCATCCATGCCCCAAACCGGGTTCCAGATGTCTTTATTGTAACGGGTCCAGTGATTTTCATTAATTTCCCGCACGCTGTTAATAGAGAAATGCAGTGATAAGATGTGCTGGGGTGGTTTCTGTCTCTAACTAGATTTTTCAAGCCAATTTCATGCCTGCGCCACCGGAGAGTGCATCTTCTGTGCATACTAAGATAGTACTTTATTTTTATTTATTAATTCATTCTTTTTTACTTGAAGCACAGTGATGCAACTGCTGTTGGTGACAAACGCCAACTCAGCACTCCCCTTTCTAGAGCTTCAGAGCACCTAAAAGCTAATCATGCATAAACCTCTTTGCAGTTACATTCTTCCTGTAAAATAATGACATTTAACAACAGAAGACCGTTTCCCTTAATTCACGTAGTAAAAGAAGAAAACAAGTGCCATTGCAGAAAAGGAAACTAGGTCCTTATTTCCATCCATAAATATATGAGGACTGTCAAGATGCACAAAATAGTTTTGTTTCTTCAGTCTATCGGTTTTATTGAGATAACCAAGACACATTTTGACCTAACCTGGTATTAGGAGTACGACTTACTTAGTTTGCCCATGCAGCTGCGGAGCCTGGTGTCCAGTCTCAGGACTCGCTGATAAAGCTCATCGTAGTCATAGGCCCCCAGTTCCTCCTGGATGCCTGTCAGAACCACAGACAGGTTCCTGATCTCCTCCTTGAACTGGGAGATGAGTGCAGCATCCATCTTGTACTGCTCCAGCACAGGGATCAACGGTTTCAGCTCGTCCATCTTGTCCTTAAGCTCCTGCAGGGGTGACAGCAACAGCGGCAGAAAAAAGAAAACCGAGACAGACAGTGAAGGGGGGGGGGGGGTGGAAGTATTTGGACAGGTGTTTAAACTGAGGAAGAGACTAAACTACACAATGTCTGACAGGGGAGCAGCCTCTGCTTCAGGTGTTCCCGAAAGAATGTAAAAGAGAAAAAAAGGAGAATCAGAATTCCTTTGCAGTTGCACTTTAAACATTTGGGACTCGTACTCGTGCATCAGCTGTCCAGCGTTGGCAGCACAGGGCAGCTAAAGCCGCGAAACAGCCCCTCATACCCTTTCAAAAGACACAGTTTCCACGTTAATATTATCATGGAGACTAAATCAGGGCTCAAAGCCCCGAGGTTTTCCTTTTCTTAATGTTGCAGTCAGTCTCAGCTTCCCAGACCTTTGTACGTGGTCTGCCTTTTTCCCAAATCACCTGTGCTTCTTTGGAATAAGATACAACGTTAATATGGGCAAAATGGCACTCAAAGCTGCATAAACAGTTTCAAGGTAATTAATCAAGACTGAACAGAAAGGAGCGATAATTCATTAAAGCTGCCAATGATCGAAGTTTACTTTAAATACCTGAAAATTTTTGGCCATGATGGATTTTCTGTCATCTTCGATTTGCCTGAACTTGGTCCTCAGGCCCTTCATCTGGTTCTCCATCTTCATGACGTATTGAAAATCTCTCTGAGTCCGCAGATTCAGCACCTCGATGGACTGAGACATGTTCTGCACCTACAATAACACATGCCAAGATGAGTAATCACTCCAAACGGTGTTTCTGGTGTTATGCACCTATCAGCAAAGCTCTGAAAATAGGACTTTTCTCAAAAACGAAACCTTTATATTTTAGTTATACTTAAATGTACTTTTTGATTCTCTTCCTCTGTTCAGTCTGGTTCGTTGTGCTCAGCTACGTTTCACCCCCAATTTGCAGCTGGGCCACAGAGTGAGAAAATACTGACTTGTTTTTAAGCCAAAATGTGCAGATGCCTGTGAGGCAAACTGCAAAACAGTCTCCACAGCACCGAAACCAGAGCTGTGGATGCCCTGTGTGTGTGTGTGTGTGTGTGTGTGTGTGTGTGTGCATGTTCACAGAGAAGCTAAAAGGAGGGTTGTGATTTGCGTGGGAGAGGGTGAACTAATGGAAGTGGGCTGGATGTGGAGGCTGCTGTCACTAACCTTGGGACATTTAGCTAAAAAAACATTAGGCAGGTGGCTCTTTACTCCATGAAGCATGCTGCAGAGTCAAACTCGAACACTCAACCACACATGCTCTCAAATGACAGCGCCTGCCTGTGTGTGGCAGCATGGGTCAGTTTCCCACAGATGTTCAGTTAGATGAAATCAAGGGAACACGATCAAGTTGACACTTTGAAACTTACTTGGCTGTGCAAAAAAGTTTGCAGCAGTGTCTGCGACCACGAAAAGATTGGAGGTGGGAGTCAGACTGACTTTTACATGAATGTGAGGTTTCCCAGCTGAACATTGCCTGCAGCATCACACTACCTATGCCAGCTTTGTCTTCTTTCCACAGCGTATTCTGCTGTCATTTCTTACCTTTTCTGCACACACAGTCCGTATTTCACAAGAGAAAAGTGATTCTCTAGAACAAAACTCTTTTTTTCCCATAGCTACGTGATCCTTTTTCAGCTCTCCCATGCTCATTGCAGTGGTCTACCAATAAAATCTGTGAATAAAGAGAAAGTGAGAGCCACATTGCCCTCGATAAGAAAATACCTTGGCCTTAAAAATGTCTGGCGTGTCACCCTACACCTTCGTCTTCCTTTATTAAATGGAGACCCATGAATATGTCAGAATGAGCCCGTCCATATCTCCACCTCTCAGCAAATGACACTGCCCTTTGCTGTGTCGTCTTCTCCTCGTCGCCCTGCAATAACGAGTTCTCATGTTGCGGTAATTCAACCATTAATGTTTTAACCGGAGAGCTTTTTTTCAAGAAGAGGAAGCTTAATTATACCAGGTCGCGTGCAAGTGGATTAGTCAGAACAACAATACTTTCATGTTACATTGCTTTCACCAAAATGTTGACAGATATTTGAAGCCAGGGGCTGCAGCTGGGGATCGGCTCTTCATCCCAGCCCCGCTCATAAAAAACATAATTACATAGTAAATACGTAAGACTTCTAAATATATCAATCTATTTTACATAAACCACTAAAACGTGTGTCCTAATGTATGTTTTACTTAAAAGGATTCCCTCTCCGATAGCTCAACTATCAGCTTTTTGTTCATCTTATGTTATAACTTTAGGCTACTGTTATGTTCATGTTTTTGTTTTGTTTTTTTGCCAATTGTTTTCCTACATAAGCTGCAATGCAGACATTTCAAAATTTGAGACAGTTACTGAAGAATGTCTCATAATTAGTGAAGATGTTCTTTATGAATTCTTGTTTGCATAAACGATGTCTTTTAAAGAATTTTTGAAAAGCATTTCAGAACCACAAACACTCACTATGTGCAAAAAGATAGAAAAGAACAATTGTTTTATGTGAAAAAAAAACTAAGATATAAGAGAAAGAGAGGACATTTTTTTAGGCATAATATATACCAAGTAGGGTAACCATAGTAACACACTCCTACCTGCCTCCGCACAGGCTGTAAAGAAGAGACATTGCAGCGCAGCTTCTGACTGACACGACACTAATAAGTCTGCTACGCAGGTCCCGGGGCACGCAGACCCAATAACTGTGGTCTCAGACAATGAATGAATGAACCTGCAGTTGTGTTGTACTGTGTACTGAGTAGTGCTGCTGGGTCTTTCCTGTGTTCGTGCTCAGGCTCTCCTCCTCTCACACAGCAGTGCCACTGATTAGTCATCAATCAGTCATCAATCATCAGTTTTACTCTGCGTGAGAAAATGTGACAAGTGTGAACTGTGTGAGTCATGTTTACTGATACTGTCAGGATCTCAAAGTCTGAAGACCTGATAGTGAGGTTGTGAGCACTGCGGAGCTGTGGATACACAGTGACAGGGGTCGACTAGAGAAAGCACGGTAAGCGGAGTTTTTATGAACACAGATGCGCACAGGCACAAATGCATAAGAAAAGAAAGCCAGAGAAGAGAGGAGTAAAACAGACGACTGCTGAGATACAGTGAAGCAAATATGCACAGCAAACTTCCACCCGTCTGTCTTCTGCTGTTCCAGCTTCGTTGATATGTCCTGTCACTATGTGAACTTGGTGAAAAAGTTAGAAAAGTATCATAAAAGCTGGTGTAGCGGTCAGCACTGTCATCTAACAACAAGAAAGGACCTCAGAGTGAACTGCAGCTGGGGCCTTTCTGCATGCAGTTTGAATTTTCTAGCTGTCCCAGAGTGGGCAGTCTTTTTGTTGCTTGTTTTTGGACTAAAGTGACTTCCTCCCACAGTCCAAAACATTCATCTTAGTTTTACTGCCACGTTTCTAAATGATGCTGAATGTGCTTGTACATGGTTATCTGTCGAATCTGTGTCTGTGGTGACACAACTGAACCGATTTTGGCTGTGTTCAACTGAATATTCCCAACACATGCGCTTACCTTCTCTAGCAGTTGGCGGAGCTGTCTGCTCTTGGCATCTCTGGAGCACAGGCTCTGTTCTGGTGCCACCACTGTGCAAATACAGCGTCCATCGGCATCCTGGGCTGAGCTGTACACCTGCCAGCCCTCCTTAGGACCAATAGTCTGCAATTATGAACAAACAGACACACACAGAGGTTAGATTTCGATGCTATTTATTGCACAACTACTTATTTAACAAACCACTTCAGAAAAACATCGTATTTGATTAATTGGACATAAATTGGGCATGCAGTGAACATGCATTTTTATAACATTTTTTATTAGGAATGTGTCTGAGCTGAACTTCAAAGCATGCAGGATCCATTTAATCACGGCACGAGTTGAACGTCTGCAGTTACATTAACATTCAGAACTGCACAGCAGCAGCTGGTTAATTAAACTTCTGATCAGCTGTTTACTCAAGGAGGACATAACATACTGAATGACATCACTGCATATCTACTGTGGGATTTTGCTTTGTTTAATGATTTATAATTGTTGTTCAGTTGTTGTATATGTGTTTTAAATCACGTGATTATATTTTGCCATATTAATAACCCTATAAATCATTTCATTTTCTGAGACTTGAGTCACTAGATGAGACTGAGTAAGTAAATGAGTCAAGTAAAGTTATAGATCGTCCCACACTCAATGAATGATCTCTTACTTAACAAGTAAGTATGTAAATGAACATAATTACCCAGTATATTCATAATGATAGAATTAATTTCCCTTCTGTGATTAATAAAGTATTTTAGAATAAACTGAATCAAATGACACAACAAATATTATGAAACTGTTAAAGACAAAATTTGGGGCGTGTATGTTTTTAATGTATAATAAACACTTTAAACAGCAGAAATACATTGTTGCTCATTATTCCATATGTCAGGCTTTAAAGGGCAAATTCTTTAAATAATTTAGTGTTTACTCTTTCCTCTGTTTTCTTTATTTTTTTCATATAAATAATCTAACCTTGGAGCCAACATTAGAAGCTCTAATAAAGGAAAAACTTTCTCCAGACTGGAAAAACCTCCACAATATTCCAGTCACCTTTTTAATGACCGATAAAAGGACTTTTTATGTTAAAAAATCATTTTCAATATCATTTGTAGGAATATTTACAAACTTTTAAGAATCACCAAGAAGGTCACAGGAGCACAAATGTTTGTTTTATATTCAGTTTTCCGTTCAGTTTTATAGAACTATATGACACATCGACAACAAATAAACTAGATCACAGAGCTACAAGTAAGAAACTCCAGAAAGTAACAACAGAGGATAAAACGAGAGTCCAACTGAGAAAGAGACCAAACAAGTGTAAATCTTGGACAGTGTTGAAAAATAGACTCAACCTCTGCCCCGTTAGGAGGAACCCAAAGACGTACAAACTGTATAAAGTTCCTTTGTGCTCCTTTTATGCCCACAACCACTCTACCAGATGAGCAACAACTAAATATCAATAAAGGGTCCAATGTCAGCAATATGTTTTTTGTTTGGTCCGTTTATGGTGTGTTGGACTACAGCCTTCACGTTAGTCACGTTTATGTTACCCCAAGATTTGCGCAAAACCCAAATATAAAGAAAGAAATCTTGTAATGGAAATGGCTCTAACTTAAAAAAAAAACCTCCCAATTCGGTTTATCGCAAAAGTGTAATGGAAACGCTTTTTGCACATTTCCACATCTCTGGCAGTGCTGGAAAGACTAAAGATTTTTCGTCCAACTTCTTCAAAGTTGAGATTTTCTTTTTTTGCTGTTTTGAAGAGAAGTCTCACAGGACTGAGATACAGAGAGCTACAGAGATAAGGAGAGAGAGCTGGGAGAGTTACACTCTTACAGATAAAAACACCGTTCAAGGAAGCACCGGCCCCCTGGAGCGATACCTTTATTGCAAATTCAGTTTAGCTTTTCTTTTGCAAAAAAAAAGTGTAATGGAAATGCGACTAACGATGAGTCCAGCTCCATGTTCCTAAAGTCTAAAAAGTGCAAAATGCAACCCCTGCTCTCAAACGAGAAAAAAACGTGGACACAACTGATCAGCGGCACTTTCACGGTTGCACAAATTGCACACCATATCTGAAACCGGGAACACAGACATAATCAATATAAAAATAACACGATTTTAATTACAATATATAGTTCAGTCTATTAAAGTTGGCACTTGGTAAATAAAGACAAAGCTGTACCTTAATATTCAATACAGGCTCCACTCTTATTAGTCAAGTTAGAATCAGCATCAGTTAATCAGAAAACCTTAATTACACATTCTGAAATGACAAAGAAGTTGACAAAATGTCTTTGCTTGTGACAGATGACCCACCTGCATTTCAGAGTGACAAAAATCAATATAGGTCTCATCCTCAGAAAATATTTATTGAACTATTTATAAATCTGGGTGTCTGGGTCTCTTTCCATTAAGGCTGAATGGGAAACAAAACAGGTTTTGAGTCCAGCCTTCTCCTAGGCAGGATCATGAATTTAACTTTCCCTCTGAATTCCCGGAAGCTGTCTGCCTGGAAGTTGTCCAAAATAAAAATAATCGCTCATTGTGTAAGCCATTGAGCTGGATTTTACTTATTTTTTGCTTGTTTTGTTGAATATATCTATTTATTTATTTGTGCAACGCATTAAGATGAGACAGCATCCAAAGCTACAGGAACCGCATTGGCAGTCCTGCAGTGGAGCTGGAGCCAAATGTGCTTCTAACCTCACAAAAAAATGCTTTTTATCCTTGGTTTTAAAGTAATATTAAAGCTGCAATAAAGTATCATGGTAAGTAGCTTAGTTTATGACAGAAACCTCTCAACATTAACATAAAGCATTCATAATGATTAACTGTAAATCGATTATAGACCTTAATTTAATGAAATAAAAATAAATCTGACAGAAAAATCATTGTAGATTTACTGAACTCTGCAGGATGTGATTCTCCTTACTGTTGATGAGATCAAGTTCAGGGAGGGTGAAGTGAAAAAGCTCATCTCCCTGATGTGTAGTTTTGGGTGTCTGTCGTGTTTGTAAACCCTGCACCATGAAGTGGTATAAACTTTAAATTTGTTCTTATATTTGCTTACACGTACTTACAGTTACTGGTAAGGAGTGGGTGTAATTACTCTTGTAGAATTAGTAGTGCATAGCATTGTGTTATATAATAATATAACCTTCGCTTTTATCCAGTGATTTGCAGGTGAGGTAAATAATGACTGAGGGACAATATATGAGGTTTGGTATCTAACCAAGGACCTCCAGCTATCTTTTTAAAAACCTTTCATATGTTTCTTTCCAGAATTTCTCATAAGCTCTAAAAGTAGCTTGAGAGCACCTGATTAAACACAGTGACAGACATATGATACCTTCGTATTTAAAAAGAGTAACAGTTAATGTGTTCACCCTGAGGAACAACAGTTAATTTAAAGACTGTGGTGTTTATATCAGTGGATTTAGAACCACATGTGAATATTTGGTCTGTTTTTGCTTTACATTGATATATTCATGCGTATTTCTCCCAAACTCTTATTTATTTATTCCCCCAACTGTTCTGCCATGTCATTAACTAAAAACTGTAGGTTTTCTTGATTATCCATTACAATAATACAGTGCACATAAAATTAATTGGTGTAGAGCTCTGAAGAATAAAGACGTGAACTTAATGTAACTTGATGATCTCCGGTTAATTTAGGATGAAATTAAGAGTGTGGTGTATTTAAAGAACAGGAATCACGGTGGAATGTAACGACAACCCCACGCTACAAAACCCAGCCACTAAGGGGGTCAAAATCCTGCGCTCCCATTGGCTGAGTTCACACCGTCAGCCTTAGCGCTCAATTCTGACGTTTTTGTTTTTGTGTGGCTGTTCACATCATTTTTTTATTTTATTTAGATTTTATCATGACCTGCATGCACAGAAGAAGACATCAAGACATGAACACAGCGTGTGCTTCAGTACAGAAGTGAGCAGGTCAACAAGAAGTCTACACGGAGGCCTCAGAAGTTGGTGTTTACAGTTTGATTTGCAAGCTTTTATCTAGTGAAAGAAGAGAAATGATGTATATATATATATATAAATATATATATATAAATATATATATATATATATATATATATATATATATATATATATATATATATATATATATATATATATATATATATATATATATAGAGAGAGAGAGAGAGAGAGAGAGAGGGATGTTTGTGGGGAAGGGTTAGTCTTTACAGGTGACATATTGGAAGAGTGGGCCGTTTGAAACAAAGTAAGAGTGTCATGAACAGACAAATCAGTGAGGCAGTGATTATGTCTGTAAACAACTGCTGAAATAAACAAAGGAAATAGGACATTGCTGACAAAGAAGTACGGAGAAGCACAAAGACAGCAAACACAGGATGATGAGCTGAGTAGAGTA
Organism: Xenentodon cancila; assembly: GCA_014839995.1. Classification (NCBI taxonomy): domain Eukaryota; kingdom Metazoa; phylum Chordata; class Actinopteri; order Beloniformes; family Belonidae; genus Xenentodon; species Xenentodon cancila. Next base: position 9,061,403 of record CM026216.1, on the reverse strand, counting down.
GGAGGGCTCCTACATGAACAGAGAAGGAAGTAGAGAAAAAATAGGGCAGTGAACCCATTCAGCTGATTTTTACTGATTATTACAAGGAAGGGACACCATGTTAAAATAATAGGTGCTAGAAATGATGCATGTTTGATTTCACCAGGTCCTGCTTTGGACGTAGATGATACCATGCTTTAACTAAGAAACTATCTTGATAATGAGACGATGACTCGCTTTTTTAAAGGGTTTCAAGCTTGCCGTATTTTAGAAGGCTCCAAAGCTACTATAGTTTCCCAGATCTGCGCACCCCAGTCTAGTTATTAATCATCCCTACAAAACAGCATCCAGCAGCTCAAAGTTTTCCCCAGTTGCCCAGCAGAGTTTTGCTCCCCACGCAGGCATCAAAAATATGCAGAGTCGCATCAGTGGTCACACACGCTTTGTACCGCGTACACGAAAACATAACCAGCTGCCAAGACATATTTCAGTTTCCTCTGTTGTTTTTCTTGATCTCCCAGTCTGTTTGCCAGGGTTTGACTCATAGCTTTTTGAAAGCTGACATACAACCGTCACTTTCAATATTTTGACTGTGAGGTTGCCAACAGACTTTTCTTTGCCAGTTATCGGCATGTCCAGACAAATGGAACAAATGGAAAACAGCCCCATATTACATCTTTCCAGGACTATGGTTTAATTGTTTAGAACGATCAAATGGATTGGAGCTTCAATTCAGTTTATTTATGCACCACCATTTCACAATGATAGTCCTTTCAAGGCGCTTTGCAGAGAAGGTAAACAGGTTCTAATTATAATCCAATTCATTATAACTGTATCCATAACATGCTTATACTTACAAAGCAGCCTATAAAAGGAAATCATAAATGAAACCTCTGGATTTCTTTCTGCGTTAATAAAGATAAAACAGGCAGAGCTGCCCCTGTCGCATCACCTTCCACAAACAGTAAATCACTACATTTATGATTTGTTACCAAGATCTTAAAATAGGATGAGGCATTTGCCAAAATCTCTCAGCTCTTAAACGACACAATTCCCAACCAAAGGCTCTCCACAACCTCCCACTCTGAGCGAGAGCATAAAACCACAGAGGATACTTGCATGTGCCACAGGGAAATAAAGTTTGGACTAAAACACACAGAGGAGGTGGTGAGATGATAAGTGAAACAGAATTTATAAACTAAAAGAACAAACCGAGACTGCAAAAAATGGGAATGCAGAACAGTCCAAAACAGGAAAACAAAGGGTAGCCGGGAAAAGAAATGAAACTAAAGTTAACGTGCAGAAAATCATGTTAATGAGGTTGACTATAATCTGGCAGAAAAGAAGGAGAACTGGGCAGCATATAAAAAGACGGAGTTAATGAAAAGCATAAACCAGCCAGTCAGTGACTGAAATGTGATGCGACTCGAAGGCAGTTAGCAGGATTAATGGGAGTGAACCGGAAAACCAGGAACTACAAAACAAACACGAAGATAACCAAGGTACAGAAGTAAAAATGACATCATAAAACCTACATTAGCCTGTCGATTAAAGACTCAGGAACACCAATACTGACAAAACAAAGACAATCAATGCAACGAAAACGAAGAACAAATAGAGAAAAGCAAAAGATCTCAACGAAACACATCAGAACCCATAAACAGTTACAACATATTCAGTGTGTACATGTTATATTAAAGAATAAATTCAGATTGATGCAATTGAAAAAAAAAGCTCTTTGGATAATTTGGACACAAACCCAACCGCAGATGCATGCATCTGCTTTCCTCTGCTTCCCTCTGCTCCTCACACTGGCCTATTTTGTGATAAATCCTGTTTCTATCTGATCCAGATCGATAGAAACAGAAGTCATGAACTCTCCTCTTCTTGTGTCCACTGGCAGTTTGTGCAACATCGGTGGACTGATAACAAGGAGTGACGGATAGGAGACATTTGGGGTTTTCCAAACCATAATAATGCTGCTCTATGAAGCCTGATGTCCACACATTCAATCTATATCATGTCAAAAAGTTATGCTTCTTTTTTTTATCAGGTCCCAATAAGCCCAAATAGCAAAGGAAAATTAAACATGCATACTATGTAGAAACTCAGGACTTAGGAGGTTAAATAAATAATACAATCTTTGGCACAAATAATCAACGCAAACCATCAAATTAATCATTCACAAATATGACAAATTTGGGAATAAATGACAAAAATTCAAGGAACTGTTGCTGATCCTGCTAAGTAAGAACAAGTTTGGAGATTAGTGATACTGATTAAGTAATTCACTATAAAATTATTCATATTCCATGAAAGAGGTGTCTACAGAAACATGCTGATTAATAAAAGGGACAACAGACATCAAGAGGGGCTGCAGGAGGAGCTGCAGACCTGCAGGCTCTGCATCGCAGGAGTGGACCAGTGAGTCCATGCTGCTGATTCTCGCTGCTCCGTGAGCAGTTTCAAGGTAGGAATGAGGAGACAGGTGGCGGGAGCAGCCAGTCGGCCTCGGGATGAAAACGAGGCCAGATGTTCTTAAATACCAGCGTTCCATTTAGCACAACAGAGTCTGGATATCAGATGCCGTTAATGTAACTATCTGAGGGTCAAAGGTTGTATTGTGTTGCAGAATAGTAAATGAATGTGTTTTGTGTCTCCTGCATAAACTGTATATAGTTTCCAGTGCAGTAAACAAATCTGTAAATGCATCAAGCTCAGAATTTATGTGTCATATCCAATAACGATGTTGATATTAGTTTATCTCTCTCTCTCTCCCTCTTTATCTATAACACTATAACACCGGTCCACTCTGTCCCTTTTTAATTTTCTCTTAATTTTCCTTCTTTGTTTTTACATTCTAATAATTATTCAACTTTCAACTTAAAAATTACACCTTCATTTCTTTGGGAGCTTCCATTTCTTTTTTAAGCCTTTTCTCACTCTTTATCGCAGGGCCGGTTTAAAAATGAATGTAGTTGTTCTCTGCTTTGAATCACGAACTCCGATTAAAGACATGACAGCGTGCATGATCTCTACAGTTTTCACTGACCTCGACAACTCGTGACACAAGTTAGTCTGAGGACAAGAGTCCTCAGAAAAGAACCAGTCATATTCTATACTGCACGCAGTCATTATTGCTCTATCTGTCAATATGCAAGAGTATTATTTAGCTGTTATTTGAAAAGGATGTCATTGACCACTCTGCAGCCACTCTTTAATGAATGATCATCATTTCATTACTTTTATTGCTACACACTTGACCAGTCTTCCATCTTGTCCTTATTGATGGTGGACTTCTTTTTCAAAAGGCTTTATTGAACTTTAAATTACCCCTCAAACCTCTTATGCCTCACTGAAGTCAAGCCTGGCTTCTGCACTATGGTGTATTATTGCTGCGGTACACAGTTTCTGTTGGTTTTCTTCTGTTCTTTATTTCGGTTGTGTGTTCTTTATTTTGTTTTTGTACTATGTACCAGATTTTGACAGAAGTCACTACAAACTGATAGAATAGTTTCAACTACGGTTATGACTTAAGTTTTAGCAGGGGCACAAAGCCTTTTGCTGCTTCAGTGTTCTTAGATCACATTTTTCATGTGTTTCTATGGAGAACATTAATTCACTCAAAGTGTTTTTATTAACACTGCTGAGCTTTCTTCATAACTTATTCAGTTTGCTTTATCACGCTGGATACCAAATCAATTCCTGGGCCAAATCCTGGCTGACGGAGAGTCGCACTATAGAAAGTTGATAACCATTTGTAATTTTCTGCTTGTCCACACACTTTTTGAGAATCTCCACTTTCTTTATGGCATTAAGATCTCGAGGGAGTTTCCTGGATATGGATGAAACATTTCCATTCCTTAATCTGAACCACTATTTTTATTGCTTATGCCTTGAGACATTGTCCTCCATCATGCTGGAAAATGCATGGTTCATCACCAAAAGGAAGTGGTGTGAACCCACTCCCATTACATGAGAAACAACAGGAAACATGGATGGTTTTGAGGTGTTTCACTGTTTGGATGATGACCAACGTAAGCCAACGTATGTTCAGTTCCAAAGGCTTTTATTGGCAAATCCATCAGCTTAAATCAGAGAGTTAATATTTGCACTGCCGAGCCTTCTTCAGAACTTCTGCAGTTTTCTCCATAATGCTGGAAGTTTAAGTTCAAGTTCCCTGACTTCTTTTTAACTAACATAAATATTTATGCCAATTAAGATACTTGCAATCTATTTTTGTAAACCACAAACACTGAAGCATAAAACATTTTTGGAATATAATATTCACATACCTAAAAGGAAATTTGCATCACCGTCAAAACTTTTGAAAACATTTATATGAATATGTTTTTTGTCTCCACTTTCCATTGCCAGTTTGTTTGTCATGTTTCCAAGTTTCGCTTTCCTTTTCCTCTAGCTCTTCACCTGTTTCTCGGTTAACCTGCATTGTGTAATGTTGTCTGTTTAACAAAGAATTTTGTTAATTCCCCCTCTCTTTGGATGTCCTCCATCTGAGTTCTTTTTTTTCCATCACTGACAGTTATGACACGCTCTCATCAGAGCACCAAGGAGAGGCGAGTGTTTGTGTCATAATTTGAGTCTGAGTAAACATTTTGTGCATTATTATCAGTCATTTATGTTCTTTATGGTGCTACTGTATTTTATTGTGAGTACCTTCCAAAAGAAAGCCCTTTTCAGTGGTTTATATATTCAGTGGTCTCAATTTGGATGTCTTCTCTTGCAGTTCCTTGACTGACCACAAGGCGGCGGGATCCAAATGTGAGCCAATCTCTATTTACTTCATACTTTGCAGCAGAAATAACCAAATTTGTATTTAAAAAATGGTTTCTGTTTCCATTGCTAGATTTCACATCCATGTCAACTGTTTGGGGGGGTGATTTTTTTTGTTCCACACCAGGCAAAATTATATAAAGCAACAAATCTATTTACAATTAGGGCCATTGTGTTTTGAGTGGCAGCCAGCCTGGCCAAGAGTTTGCTCTTATTGACTTCTGAGCTATGAAAAAAGACCACTGCTGGGGACGAGGTCTTCTCTACTGCTGGGGACAGGGTCTTCACTACTGCTGGGGACAGGGTCTTCTCTACTGCTGGGGACAGGGTCTTCTCTACTGCTGGGGACGAGGTCTTCTCTACTGCTGGGGACAGTAAATGATGTTGACTAGGGCTCCATCCGCAGTGGCAGACATCATTGTAGTCTGCATGACTTTAATTGGCACAACTTTGTTTGCCTTCAGCTGGCATGCTGTACAAATGCAGACTTGATTTTCCTAATCATGGATAACTCAATAAAAATATGCAAATCAACTATGCACCTACAAGGCGTGAACAATAATGATAATGAATACCTCCCTGTGGAAGATATGATTCATGCTATTCATGGCACACGATTATCCTGCCAATTACACACTTAACTGAATCTCTTTTCTGCTTGTAATTCTGTCATCAACAGGTATTTCACCTTGAATACTGAACACTTACGATTAAATGTGTCCTTATCGACTTTTTTGTTTGACTGAGAGAACGATGGGAGTGCTGATGAGGGCGTAAAAGTGAATAGATGGGGTAATAAAGGTGATATGGAGAGTCAATAAATGATGTCTGGGATAGTTGGCCACAGTCACTGGATCTGAACCACTTCCTTTGTCCTTACCTACAGCTGCGACCAGCTCACGGTTAACAAATACCTTCAAAAGTAGAATCTTTTTTTATACATTATAGTAAGTTAACTTCTGATAATACTGTAAAAGACTTGTTTTAAATATGAACGTTTTCCACCCCAAACTTTTACCCCAAAGCACAGTTTTTAATATTTGATTAACTTACACTTACACTCCTCACATCCACAAATGTTTAGATCTGCTTTTCCCTGCTTCCAAGAGTCACACACCAAAGCTGTCTGTCTGCACTAAACAAATCTCCAGCTCGCTGTGTATAGCCTTGCTCCCCTTGATATAATTTCTTTAGCTATTTCCACCATGGCCGATTTGATTTGCTATCCTGCCGCAGCATCAGTCTGGCAATATGTGGAAATCCTTAGAGAATTACCACAGGTGAGATGCTGGGGATAACAGATTAAAAGCCAGTCAGTGGCTGTGGCAGAAATCAATCTGTTATAAATACTACTTAGATAAATAGTGGAACTTTCTTTGCAGCATAAGCTGCAGAGAGGCCGCAAATAGACTAATTCTGATAAGCTGTCATCACCGCTTTGTCCCAGTGGAGTCAAATATAGAGTCGGGATTAGATAAATAGTCACGGGTTGCATCTCCCGTCCCATCTGAGGTAGGCCATAAAGGAAAGATGGTGATAGCTTGGAAGTAACTCACACAGTCATATCCCTTATCGTTTTCTCTTTGTTACCACTAAATGTCTCTGTCGCTTACGTTGCACACGTCTCAACTGTCAGTCAAGCCACTTTCGCTACTTGGTTGTCTTGCTTAGAGCTTAGAGTCTGCTTTGTTTATTTTAGTCATTTATAGCAGTGTTCCGACATGCTGAACAAATGTGCCAGAACATCATCCCATCCCCTTGCTTTGCCTGCCCTTTATCTTAAATTATTATTAGTATTGCCCCTGCGTGGTAATAAAATAGCAGCAACGCCATAAATATTGCATTTAGAGATGGCAGCAAAGCTCAATCTCATATCACAGTAATGCTGCCGTCCTGCCTGCCACACAACAGAGACCTAAACAGATGCTATCTCTCCAGTCATCTATCAAGCTGTCCAAACAAAAAGCCACCAGGGTATTGGAGGCAAGTGAAGTGGAATGCGCATGTCAGTGCTGCAACTGATGATGATACTGCTTGAATGACTTAACATTTTAGCTCTAATGGCAGGGGAAGATGAACTTGCATGTGCAGTCAACTCTGTGACCAAAATGATGAAGACATTTAAGACAGCGGTGATGAATGGAAACAGCCATAAGCGGCAGAGCCAGAGCAAGCCTGGCGGCAATAATCCTGAGGCCAAAGAAAGTTCCAGAAAGATAGTGACAAAAACATGCTGAATTCCACTAGGAGGGGAAAAAAGACTCGGCAAAAGAGAAATCCGCCTGCTCTGACAGATGTGACGGTGGTGAAAGGCATACAGGGAGATTAATTTCCTAGAGGCGTGCCACCTTCTTGCCTTTTCTGACCCTGGCAATGGAAGATTGAATAGATAATTTTGCGGGAGCTCGGCCTGTTCTACCCCAGACAGGCTCTGAATGAGCTGGAGCATTATCTTGCTCACACCCTTACACTTTCTTCTCTAGGGTGTGCTTCAATGAGTTCTCGGCCTGAGCAAGACATGTCAGTCATAAGCACCAAGGAGGATGATAATGAAACAGTCATCAGACATTATCGCCAAAGTTAAGTCAGTGGACAGCTCCGGGCCACACTGAATGGCGCGAGCATGCACATGCAGAATGCTAAGCAGCTGTGACAGGGCTTCTACATAATCTTATTAAGATGCATACTAAGATAAAGCCAGGTAATAATTGATGTTTTTGTTCTTTAATTCCTTATCACCAAGTGTCAAAATGAAAGAATTTTGCTGAAGCAAATCAGCTACACTCACCCGTACAATGAAATGACAGAGTACTTCTGAGCACTGACATTTAAACGTTACTTTGACTTAAAGAAACAGTGTAATTAGAATTCGATCTTCTCATAAGTAATTCTTGTGGAGCGATTTAGCAGAATGAGAAGCCTTCTTTAATTGATTCCCAGATCAAATCTGTGTCAATGGCATGCATATGTTTTGACAGCTTGTCTGGGTAATGTTTGAAAACCTCAGAGCAAGCTTATTAGTACTGAATAAAAGAGCAGTGGAAAAGGACACTGCTGCCATATCAATGCCACACACACTGGAGACACAGACATGGTCCCATTTCACAAAATGTTCAAGCAAAGGTCATTCACCTGATTATTTCCTGCTCTTTAGTGTCCTTTGAATATTTTTGTTCTCATTATATTCAGCTAAGGCATCGTTGTGATGAGGTGTGGTGAAGTCCCTAAACTATAACTCTGTTCCTGAGGACAAGCCGTGGTAGCACTGTCAGAGGATCCAAATATAAGGCTTTTGCGCAGAGAAAACTTAAAAGAGTGTTGTTTGTTACCTTTGTTTTGTCTGTGAGTGTGTGTGTGTGTGTGTGTGTGTGTGTGTGTGTGTGTGTGTGTGTGTGTGTGTGTGTGTGTGTGTGCTGTACACCGAGCCAGACCATACGTCCTGCTGCAGACGTGGTTATTTCGTCCTGCTGCTGCAGTGCATTTACCCAAAGCTAGTTTTTCCATTACATTACATTTTCTTTTTTCTGTTGAAACATACTAAGTGATCGGAGTTACAAGCTTAGATGGCTTGTGAATTCTTCTTGTTAGTCGTTGCAATTGATTTCTACCAACACTAGCACTCACACAGATGTTGTATGAAAGCTTGAGCATGCTGAGTAGAGAGGACGTGCGTGACCAAGTAAAGTTTGATGTTTCAGCAACGTTTGCTCGAATTGTCATCGTTGCAGAAAGAGTCTTGTGTCACTCAGTACAGCAGACACAGTAACACATATGTTCCAGTGACAAAAGTATCACTATTTCAGGAGTAATCTTGAATTATAACACATGCAATCTCCACTCAAGCACCCACTTTTGCAAATTATCTTGCTCATTTCATCAATGACGTTTATTTTTCAGGGTATTTTCAGCCCTGGTCGCTTTACAATAGAGACAATAGGGTCTTACCTGGTGCTCTGCTACTCTCCCACCTCCTCCACATGTCATTCAGTTAGTTACGTCAGTGTCTGAACCTATAATATACAGTATAAGTTCTTTTCACCACACTGGAGTCTTTCTGAACTGTAAGCACCGATTAGGAGCACAGTACCAAACAGGAGTCATTAATTCCCGGTTTAAACTGATATTAATTAGCAACACACTCAACTGCAAACACACTAAAACAAAGAGTCTTATGTCACATCATCCCCACTGTCATTTTTAAGTTTTTAAGCAGGCAAGAATAGGACCAGGCTGGGATAGACTGTTTGGGCTGAAACACTCAAGGAGCTTTATCAGCTTTACAATGTTCAGATATAGCACATTTTCACTTTTGTGGCCAAACTTTTTGGCCCTGAGACACCACTAGATTTCTTATTAAAAAGCCCTAACCTATTGCACTTGGCTATATTGTATATCAGCGGCACATTCAGCTCACTTGACAGTTTTATGATCTCAGACTGAAAAAAAGCAATTGTCTTTTGATCGTCTGGTAAGGTATGCAGGCCCGTTAAAATTTAACTTCACTATGTGTAGAAGACATGTGAATAGCAATAAAGAAAGACTATCATTTAAAGGTTGCAAAGGATAAAAAATATAAAGTCAGTTTGAAGAAGTGATGACATAGTTGCCTATTTGAATGTATTATATGATGCATCGGAAGATCCCAGAATCTGAAGCGGCTCAAATATTTCCTCCAATGTGAAGGGGAAAAATACCCCATAAAACAAGAAAAACAAACGCAAAATAATTACAAAGTGATCTTGCAACACATCAAGTGAATTGAACCATTAAACGCAAAGCTTAAATATCTTCCTTTAAACTATGAACAGACTGAACTCTACAGAAGTTAGTAGAGTTTGTAATAGCTACACCAGGCAGCTGTGCAAAATGTTGCAGCTTTACAACAGAGTTTACAGCCTTAAAAACTACACGACCATGTTTTCCTGACTTATTTTGCTCTGTCATTACAGAGCGATCGCCGCAAAAGACATTCAGCTTCATAAGCAGATTGTGCGTCTCACAAGAGCTCCTTGCCAGAGACTATGAGATAGAGACAAAGCAGACAAGATGTTTTTCACAGTCCTTAACGTTGCTTTTACTTGCAAAGAGAGAGTAAGAAGTTAAAAACACCTGGTTAGGGTTACAATTCACAAACAAGGTTAGTGTTAAAATAATACACGGTTAGAAAACTATGCATGATTATTACACCACTTAATACACATTAAAAAATAAACTCTGCTCTAGGCTTTCAGCACTCATGCAACTCGTCCTCAGTGTTTACTGCAAATTACTACATTACATTTCCTTTTCTAACAAGAAATTAAAATGTCTCTAGCTGCCTGAATAGCCTACAGGATAAATGCACGAGAACGACGAATGCCTTTGCTGACATCCAGCCTTTCAGCTCTCATCAGGTGATACGTATGTAGTTTTGAGGCCATTTGGGTTGTAATTACTGTAATCATAGGGGGACAGGGAGACAGAGGGCTGTAACTATACCCTTGTTCATTTCAACGTCATGTCTCAACTCTCGCAATTATGCTGAGACTTATTAACTGAGCCGCGTCCACTCAGGGGAGTGCAAACCCAAACAAGTAAGAGTTGTTTCATTTGTAAAGAAACTGCATTTTATTCTAACAGATATTCATACTGCCTCTATAATTGTAACAGTTTTGGCGTGAACAGTTTTAGGCAATAATTTTTTCTGTGGTTTTGCTCTGTTTTGTTTATTATAAGTAAAACAATGGGATAAAAACAATAAAACCTCTTTCACCTGGGCAGTTTTATGTGTCATTTGTTGTCTGAAAGTTAGGTAAATATGAACTTAGAAGAACATTATGTAACCCCTCCCTCTGTGGCCCTATTTACTAAGTAAAACTAAGCCAAAATTCAGCAGGATCAAATGAAAAACTCAGTTAACTCTGTGATTTACCAGCTTGTAATACAAAACAGTACTTTTTCTGAATGATGATACCCGTCTGTCACATTCTTATGGCAGAAAACTACTCCGGCATTCTCAGTTTGAAGGCGTTTATTTAAGAAGGGCGTCTCTGTGGTCGATTTGCTAGTGTTCTTTGGATCATTGTCCGGTTTCAGGATGCAATGCACGTTTAGGTCTAGATTACTTTGGCAAACAGAGGTGGTTGTGACTGAATCAGTGACTTCACGGTGCCCTGGTCTTGTGATTTTGATGATGATGCCATGTTCTTTTAGAGAAAGGAAGGTTTTCCATACAAGCCAGACTTTTGGCAGGAAATTCAGAGCATCACAGACTATAAACGCCTGCTACTCTCCGGTGAGAGTGACATCTCTGCTGAACTCAACAATTTCTTTGCACACAATGAAGGCAAGGCAAGGTGAATTTATTTGTATAGCACATGCCTCACAGCAAGAAGGTTCCTGGTTCGATTCCCAGGTGGGAGTCTTTCTGTGTGGAGTTTGCAAGTTCTCCCCATACTTGCGTGGGTTCCTCCGGGTACTCCGGTTTCCTCCCACAGTCCAAAAACATGCATACTAGGTTAATTGATTATTCTAAATTGTCTGTAGCTGTGAGTATGAGCGTGCATGGTGGTTTGTGTCTATATGTGGCCCTGTGACAGACTGGCGACCTGACCTGGTCAGGGTGGACCCTGTGACCCTGCAAAAGATAAAGCGGATATAGAAAATGCATGGATGGATGGATGGATTGCATTTACTAGACAGCACAAAGTGATTTACATAAAAACATCTTAAAAATGCATTAAAAAAAGTAAATGAATTATAGCCAGACACTTAAAAAAATAATAAAACAAATGAGATTACTGAATGGTAGATTTATGAAATGTTTTCAATTTTGACTTAAAGCAGCCCTGATGCATTCTGGGAGTTTGTTCCACAGGTGAGTTAAAGCTGACAGCTGCCTCACCTGTTTGGTTCGAACTCTGGGTACAGACAGTAGGATGACCTGATGTACTGATGGTTCTGGTTGGCTCATAAAGGACCAGGACATCAGAGATGTATTTTGGCCCGAGACTATTCAGAGATTTATAAACCAACAGCAGGATTTTTAATTTATTCTGTGACAGACAGGAAGCCTGAGTAAAGATCTGAGAGCTGGAGTTATGGAGTCCACTCTCTTGGTCTTAGTGAGGACTCGGGCAGCAGCGTTCTGAACTAACTGCAGCTGTTTGATGGATTTTCTTTAGGGAGACCTGTGAGAACGTCACAGTAGTCCAGTCTACTGAAGATAAAAACATGACCAGGTCTTTCTAAGTCCTGCTGAGACATCAGTCCTTCATATGTTCTTTAGATCAGTGGTCCCCAACCCTGGTCCTCAGGGCACACTCTCCTGCATGTTTTAGATGCTACTCTGCTTCAGCACACGGTGATACAAGTGTCTGTGTCATTACCAGAGTTGTGGCAACCTTGATGACGAGCTGATGATGCAGGGAAGCATCTAAAACAGCAGGACAGTTGGTTCTGAGGACCAAGGTTGGGGACCACTGCTTTAGGCGACAGTGCCTTTGATTCATTACTGTCTTAATGTGGCTGTTAAAATTCAGGTCTGAGTCTAGAGGACAGAAGAAAAAAAGTAGGAAGTATGAAAGAAAAGGAAGAAAGACACACTACACCTGCTAAGAAGACACCACCCCTGAATAATGACAGGTTTTGTGCCTGTCATCCAGCCATCTCTTTCTAGGATCAATGCTTGTGAGGCTGCTGGTCAGAGGAGGACAACGATGTCCTCATAGACATCTTTAAAACCTCTCTTAACCAAGCTTCTGTCCCTACGAGGTTCAAGGCCACCACAAATATATTGTGCTGAAGAACACATCTCTATTCAGTTTTAAAGAACCCCATCCTGCACCACTCACTCCAATCATCATGAAGTGCTCTGAACAATTACTCAGGTAGCTCATCAAATCCATGCTCCCTCTTTCCTTGGATCGTTTCTAGTTTACACAGCAGCCCAGTCAGTCTACTGATGACGTGATCTCCACCGCTGACCTTTCAGTTTTCACACATGTAGACAAGAAAGAATTGTACATGAAAATGCTGTTGCCTTAACACCTCTCTCTGAGCAGCAGGTTAAATTGGTTGAATTCCTCACTGGAAGTCCACAGGTAGGTGACACAACTGGGTCTCACCACCACCAACAACAAAACAAACTACTGGATGGAGGTGGGCAACTGGCTTTATCGCGCAGCGACAATGATCTCTGCCTCAATGTGGAGAAACCAGCAAAGATGAATATCGACTTAAGAAGAACATCGTCCACTGACCATCAACAATACTGCTGCGGAGAGCTTAGTACCAAGAACCAAGGTTCAGGGATTGTAAGACCTCTCCTGCACAAGCAACACCATATTTGCTACCAAGAAAGCTTCGCAATGCCACTTTTCCTCCACAAACTGAAGAGAGCCAGAGCCCCCTTATCTATCATGTTTTTCTTCCACCGATCGACCATTACGAGCATCCTGACCAGTTGTGTCACTTTGGAAGCAGTCCCGTCTCCAACAGGAGAACTCTACATCGCATAGGGCAGTGTTTCTCAATCCTGGTCCTATCATGTTCAAAAGTTTCCCTGCTCCAGGGCTGTCACGTGAGCTAGTCATTAACATTTGAACAAATCTTGTTAGTTTGTTAGTTAGAAACATATAAAACAAGTACGACGGGGAGGAACTGGGTTGAGAAACACTGGAATTCTGAACTCAGCAGAAAAGCACGTTGGAGCCTTACTACCCTCCCATGTTCATCCCATGAAGCACTCAGCCTTGTGGGTGACTCCACTAAGAATTTCCCACAGTTTTCTTTTCGGTCTCCTGCCCCCTGGAGGAGGTTGTGGTACCACCATGCACACCACCTCAAGATTAAAGGACAGCTTAATTCACAAGGCTGTCAAGAAGCTGAAATATCTCCCTTCTCTCCTCTGTCTCTGTCAAGATGATGACTGGATCCTGAGCATTCCCATCCCTGGGCTCATGCCAAAAGACTGGATTATGATGAACTACACCCATTACCCACAAATGTACCGGCATATTTACAGAAGCAGCACCAGTCACTTTGCACAATGGACAAATGCTTCTCTCTTGCACTACTAATCTTAATGCACAAGTTGCACCATTAACAATACATTTGGGAATATATGTACATGTAAATCCTGCCTAATATACTTCATATGCACAGCAACAGTTGCTAAGATCACTGCTGATGTCTTTCCACCATGACATTGTGTTAACATACCTGAACGCTACAGAACAGCAGGCTGCCGAAACATTTGAGTTTATAAAGGTGCTTCCACCATCCTCGTGATAATTACCATTTTAATCCTATAGAGGCTGTACGGGTGTACACAGTTTCACACACAGTACTTCTGAACTTAAAATAATGGCATAGTTTAATGTTTCATGTGTTGTCATTTATCTGCGGCAGTAGTTACATAATTTAAAGACCATATGCTTGTTTCTAGTGTTTCCTGATTTGAGCTGAAAATGTATTTTTATCATGACTTCAGTTAATTCAGTGCCTGGTGCAAATGGTTGATGTGAAAAACACAAACCTTTAGCATTTTTCTGGACTGTGAAATGTGTTAATTGACATATTTCCTCACTGCGCCATCCACATAAATGCTTGAACAACCTTAAAAAGGATATCGAATACACAATAAATTTCATCAGGTTGAGGCTGAAAATCTCAGCAGAAAATAGCTTCAAAAACACCTTCTATGTTTATTAACAAGCCACAGGATGCTGTATTAATGACAGGATGTAACATTTTCTCTGCATGATTTCCCCAGCCTTCGCAGCCTTTATCACACTTCATTTCATATTTTTTAAACGTGATCAAATTCTGAATGCACGACCAGAAATCTTTCAACGGGAGCTGAAGCTGAAAACTGCACCCTCTATTCACTGGCAAACCTGGCACTGGTATAAACCATGGACTCAGTGTTTTCAGTGTGAGTTCATGTGGGTATGTGTATGCTTGCCTGCCACCTACTCACAAATCTAACAAAGAGGGCAAGTGCCTACAAAAAGGTCCATCCCACTTGTACAGTACCTGAATCCCTAAGAGCATCTGCATAGAAACGTTCCGGCTGTCTATGCTGTAGTTCGCCATACGTTGTTTATTTATTAAGGGAGCACACATGCAGAAAAAAAAAACAAGTAAAGCCTATTCATACTGCTAGATGTTTTCAATATAAAACCAAACAATAAATCCTTTTTTTGAAAGAGTTTCTACATAGCGACGTCATAAACTCAAAGTTTTTGGTGCATAATTTACTGTCATTCTGTTGATTTCAATAATTCAAAAACCGAGTCCCAGAAAAACAAAGTGACTAAAGCTATTCACAGCACAAAAGGATCCATATTGAGCGTCAGTCTCCTTATGGAGCGACAGATGGAAACTGAATTGCAACCCCAGTCTACAGTATCTAAAGAGCTTTAACTGGCTGCAACTCCATGCCCAAAAACATGGTAGCACTAATGCATAAAATGGGAATGTACATCAATGAAACTCTCATTAAAAGATATTTTTGAGTTATAGTGCCGTGAAAAGATAACTGGAGACATGCATTTGACTAACATTATGCAGAAAACCAATTAATCATAGTCAACATTATGTGAAGTTTGTTGGTAAGCCGCAAATCCCCATGCTTGTTGACGTTCATGTGTGAAAGAACATTTTATAAACTCTAGTCACTCAGCTCAAGTCCAACAAACATTAAATAAAGAAGAGTTAGCTACCAATTAACAACAGCTTATCTGTGTTTAGGCATGAATGTCAGCATTTTGCTGTCGGTGGTAAGTTGAATGCAAGTGCTCCATGAGCTTCTGCTGTTATGCTGTGTTTTTCTGTGTCCTGCTGCATATCTAGTTAGCCTGGAGTCAGGCTGGAAGGTCTGAGTTGATCTGGGAAGACAGCTCAAGTTCCCAGACCATATTACAAGGGCCTCCTTGAGGCCGAATGTGGTGTTGACATCAGTCGCTGCAAAAAAGGTGCCTCTGATGGTGGTGGGACAGCGCAGGAGGGCAAACTGGAAGACATGCTGCAAGCCTGTCCAAGTGAGGTGTGCGGGCTTTGCTGAGAGGTCTCCGGGCTGGGTCTACACACTGCTTGGGACCACTGGGGATACCGAGAGAAAAAAAACGTCATCCACCATGGAGGCAGTGGAAAGGGCGTCTAGATAGCTGTGAGTGATGGGTCAGTACTGCTGGGACACAAGTTAGGGTCTGATCAACCTTGGCTGGGCCACCTGAGTGAAGTTTAACTTCAGTCCATGTATTTCTGGAGCTTAGGACACAATTGTTTGAGGTTTAAGAGAGGAATGCTGTCTCATCTTTTCCTGAGGGAGGATTCCTGCAGCTCAGCAGTCCTGGGTTTTCTTTTTGATATAGTTAGCTTCATGATGTTTTCAACTGGTGATCTGGACTGGTGATCTGGACTGGTGATCTGGACTGGTGATCTGGACTGGTGATCTGGACTGGTGAGTCTGGACTGGTGATCTGGACTGGTGATCTGGACTGGTGAGTCTGGACTGGTGATCTGGACTGGTGATCTAGACTGGTGATCTGGACTGGTGATCTGGACTGGTAAGTCTGGACTGGTGATCTGGTCTGGTGATCTAGATCTGCAGGCCAGTTCAGCACTAGTTCTGCTATGAAGCCCTGCTTTCATAATGGATGCAGTATGCATAAGTATGTTTAACATTTATTTGCCAAAAGCTGCCCTCCTTGAAAAACAGGGTAGTAGGGCAGGAGTAAAATGGAGCATGTAGGAAGTTTAGCAAGTTTAGGATATTGTGTGTATGTGTATGCGTGTGTGTATATATATATATATATATATGTGTGTGTGTGTGTGTGTGTGTATGTATGTAAAAAATTACATAATTTTCTCTGGCAACAGATTACAAAAGACTTGAAAGTCATTTGAAATAAATTATACCACTGCAAAGAAAAATAATCTACAATTTGACTTCAAAAGGCCGTACATTTGTTCAGGTTTGAGTGTCTGACAAATTCAACCCAAAGGCAGAATAAGAGAAGTCTCAAAAAACCCACTACATTTTCTCACAGGATCTGCAGACAACAAACAGTTTGTTGCAGAGAAAAAAATAGGTATTTTGAAATTACGCTGGGCATGAAAATGCAAACACGATCCTGCTTTCCTACAGTAAAAGAAGACATGTTGGCCGCAGGTCAAAGACATTTAAAAAAAAAAAGAAAAAAAAAGAAAGGCTCCGCATTGTGACAGTGGAGCAGTGTGGTGGGTTTGGGTGACATGATTTGCTTTGCAAGAACTGGGTGGCTATTGTCCGTTGTTTTAACAATGACATGTGAAACACATAACACTGCCTGTGTGGAAGTCAAAGCCAATGGAGGAGCAGGACACGCTTTTTCATGTTTTAGCTAAATATATTCCTGGAAGAGCAAGCTTACTTAAACTTGCTTTCAAGTCTAACAAATTCATCCGGGGGAAATATTCCAAAGGAATGTTTGCATCCGAAAAGATATGTTCAAGTCAATCATTTTCAATGGGGGGTGAACTTATCTTATACATAACTCTATAAAATCAAGAAAAAAGGTCTGTGATGTGCTATGAAAAACAAGAATGGACAAGAGTTTGTTGTGTGCATAGAAACGTGGAACAAAATGGCTCAAAACATAACATCTATCATTAGTCACTCCATCTCTGTCTAATAAACACATCTGAATGAACGAGCATGCTCACTTATAGATAAGCAATGCTTAAGAATAAAGCACCACGGTGATGTGAAGACAATACTCCCAAAACAAGTAAAAGATAGCTTAATAAATAAACCCAGTGTGAGTCGCAGCAAAATCAGAAAAAAGTCATTTTGAAAAAAAAAAGAAATTGCTGCCGTTTTCTGTGGCTACAAATGTCTCTGCCGAATTTTAAGTGGCAATTTGTGTTTTGGCGCTGGCCTGACATCAGATTCTTGAAGTAAATTAGGAATGTCCTTCTCTTTGAATCGATATGTCTTCCAGGTGCAGAATATTATGTGTAATAATAATAAACAAGCTCCAATAATGATTTTGATCATGATGAGAGTAGCACAGGTCTGTTAACAGCCACCGTGTAATTACCCGGCTGGCACAGACCATAAGGGAAAACCATACTATGCAAATATTTCATTTTCTCACAAAGGCTCTTCAGGGATCTGTTATGTACACTGCAGAGGTAATAGCTGCCAAACCAGATTGTGCTACACCACAGCAAAAGAAAATCCATACTATTATCCTGCACTTTAGCCACTTCATCCAGATACCTGGCAGTAAAAGGTTATCCTAAAGTTGCACATGAAGTAGCAGGGGGGGGCTACCAGGCCAGTCAGGGGCAACACAAACACAGGAATTTAAATGCCATGGGGTAATGACCGCAACCCCAGAACAAAGTCCCCTTACAAGGTCTGACAGCCTGAGAGTGACAGCTTAATCATAGACAACCTCAGACTAATACCATTAAAGGTTTGTATTCCAGGATAAATCTACAACACTGAGGCAGAAAGACCTTGATACAATCTGCACGCAGCTGCTGAGTCTCAATATCTCAATAGCCGTAATATATTTTGATCAACCACAGTCAAGGATGGTAAAAATGAGCTTATATATATATACACACACACACACACGGACACACAAATATATATATATATATATATATATATATATATATATATATATATATATATATAAAATGACTTTATTAATACATAAAACCTAAAAAATAAGGCAAATGAATGCGTCATATAGCATCTCTGTATGATCCTCAGCTAACTAACAAGCATTAAAAATGATTTATATTAGGAAAATCACTGAATCCTCACGCTTTATAAGGATAAATTATATAAATCATAAACTGAAAGACAACATTATTTTATTTTTCTGCGCTAATTAATCAGTGATCAAAATGTTTTGGTACAAGTTGAGATTCAGTGATGTCATAACCTTATCTGGGAGCAGCATCACACCTAGAGGGACAAACGCACACAATGACTGAAGGTTTTTTTTCCTTGTCCGTGGTGCACTGCAAAGCCATAGAGGTTGATGAGTGAAGTTTCAGTAGCACAGAATGGTCAGCTCCCCAGCATCACCCACAAAAGAGCCTGAGTGCTGATTTCCCCTTTAATCACCGGCGACGAGCTGCACTCATGCTTATTCCATCTTACTCAGCCATGAACTGCACATGCAACTCTAATGTCCTCAAAATGGCTCAAGGTTAAGCGGAAACATGAACTAACATTTTAACAGGAATGGTGTTAAATTCACACAAATTGTGCAGGAGGATGAGATTTAAGACAAAGAGACATGTTTCAGCTCCAGGTCCTCCAAAGCCTTACACTGTATGGACAAGTGGAAGTGAAGCTTAAGGCTGAGACAACACCATCTTGTAAACAGGCAACAGTCTGTGCTGAAACACTTGTGGCACCACATCTCTCCCCCCTGCATTATAACTTATCTTCCACACAAAAGGACATCCACAAGTGGTCAAGATGGAAGACAAAGGAAAGATCACTGTATCACCAGAATGCGCAATTCAAAGAAATGACATCCTAGGGCTCATAACGTTATTTCTTTTTTTAATTAACACGTGGTAGACTACAGAAACTGTCATAAGCAACGTGTGAGTTTGAGGCAAGGTTCAAAACATCCACAAATGTACTTGATAATTCTTCCTACCACAGATAAGTTTCAGTTGATGGTCATAGGAATGAACGCAGCAGGCGCATTATTCATCGCCCAGGTGTTGCATTTACCTTTTTGTGGGCAAACCTCCCCCCATCTTCTCTAACCAGGTTTAAATAAATGATAGCAAATTTGGTTTCATTAAATGGCAGGACTTTTAAGTGAAGTTTGGCATTCGCAAATAAAGGAAACAGTAGCACGCATCGGTAGGAGGACTGATGTGGAGAAACTACAGCCCGTCAGTCATTCAGCTTTGGACCACAAATGATATGCAGAAATCAGTGTCGCTCCAAATACAAAGGGTCGAGAGTCAAACACGAAATAATGGAGAAATAAAAATGGAGAAATGTAAATAGATACACAAATAAACGCAAACTCACCAAAGAGGGATATAATCCGAAGATGGTGAGGGAAAGGACGGGGTACAGGACGCTCAAAAGGACCCGCATGCTGACGGGCTCCGGGCGGCCACTTTCCTCCGAGGTGCAGTCCCTTACCGCGGACCGGTCCGAGGGCGTTTTGCTTCGTTTCTTTAACTACTGCGCCCGTGGACCTTCTCTGATGGAGCGCTCTGACGGCGGCACGGCAGACACGCGGTCAGCGGCATCACACCCACCGATCCCCGCTGCACCGACTGACAGCAGAGCCGAGGGAAGAAAAAAAAAAAGTTTGGAGCGGAGGAGAAATATTCAAATGTTTCAGTTCCAACAGACTGCAGGGGAGGTGCACCAGGGATGTGACATCATCTATCTATCTATCTATCTATCTATCTATCTATCTATCTATCTATCTATCTATCTATCTATCTATCTATCTATCTATCTATCTATCTATCTATCTATCTATCTATCTATCTATCTATCTATCTATCTATCTATCTATCTATCTATCTATCTATCTATCTATCGCAATTGAGTAAAGAGGAAAAAGACGGAAGCTTTACTGAGGATTACAAAGAGCAAAGATTGAAAAAATTGTATTTCCACGAATCAGAGAAATGCTGGATGGAGTTACAGAGAGGTGCAGAAATATTTGGCATAATTTGCTCACAAGCACGACGGATAGAAACAGATGTACCTCGCCTGAAAACGGTTCTTCCACTAAATTATTCCACAAAATGATTAAACTGTTTCATCATGTTGACCAGGATTTATGAAAATCAGAGGGAAGCGAATGACCGGAATGTTAAAAGAGAGACTGCTCAAACCCTCCCAGTGACCCTCTTCTCTACAGCCATCAGGCTTTGGGACCCTCAGATGAGTCTTGCTCCTATTTCAAACCCCAACAATTCTTGCTCTTCTTCTGATCGTTTGACATTAGTTTTTGACAAATGGATGAAAATATTGTGAGCAGCTAAAAAAGAACAAACATCTTTCTCAGTGCCACTCTGTAGAGTCAACAAAGGGTCACCATAACTACACACTGAAATCCATCTTTTATCCTCATTTATTTATTGATATTTATCTTCACACATTTATTTACCTTTTTCTATTTTTTCCTACCCTCTGTAATTGTACCTTTTGTGAGCAACTGAAAACATCCAAATGATTTTCAGTGTGTAAGTGAATAAAGAAGACTTTTTGTGCAAAAATCTACACTTAGGGGTTTGCTTGAACAGTATCTGTTTGTGCAGCTACGAGAAAGAAAAAAAAAAAAAACCCTAAAGGATTTCTTTTGGAGAAAATAATTTACACAGCTATGTGTTCATATCTGTAAATTAACTCTACGAGTACAAACATTTCGTCTATCTTTCAAACAGCCTCCTGAACTCAGACTGTAAACAATTTTCTCTCTTTCATTCTTCCTTTTTTTTTTGTAAAACAAATAAATCTAACTCACAATGGATTCAACACTTGAGTAAGACACTGCTACAGATCTCCTCACATGAAAGCGTCTTTACTTAGATATTTTCTATACATTTTGAATTCCATATTTACCTAAATATTTTTGTCTGTCCAAATATCTTTAAAAACTCAAAAAAGAAAAATATCTATGAATTATTACACAGCAACAGGAAGCCCGTCAGTGAGCACACATTTGTTGACATGCGGTAGAGTCGTATTGCACGGCTGGAAAATGTGAAACGTACGTAGCCCAAGGATGTTGTTTTGTCTAAGACAGAATACTTGTGACATAATGGGAACACCTTTCTGTGAAGTCATAGCCAAACATTTATCACTGCTAACCTTAATCATTGGCTGATGAGAGTGAAGCAGAGTGCACAGACTGCAATAAACCGGTGGGTCGAACTCTGCTTTCCAACTTGGCCATTGATGGGCTAACATCTCCACCCACCCCTTCTTCTACACATTAACTCTTCAAGGCTGAATCACGAACGCCGCATGTGTACATTGTCACCGAGTGTCAAGTTCCACCTCTGTATCAATGTAATAAAAGAAAACCCTGGCAATTCCTCTAAATGTTAAATCTTCAACCTGAAACTGAAGCACTATGAGCTGTGGATCAGCTTATAGCACATTTGTCGTGAGATGTGTTTGCCACAGGCAGTGTGATGCAGGGACTCCGAGAATGTACGTCTCCGGGAAGTGAAACATCTCCTCATGTCACAACCCAAGAAATATTTTCTCCCTCAACTTTTTTGTTTTCACACAATGCACCTAATCTTATGTAGAACAGATATGAAACAGGCTTAGCGATGATAAAAACCCATCTGAGATAAAAGAATCCATTTCCTTGCGTTTTCTTCAGTAGGAGGAGGAGGAGGGGGGGGGGGGGGGGGGGGGGTGCAGTCGAGGGAGTCCTTTTCTTTATAACTCTCTTTCAGAGCTGGAGCTGAGGGGTTTTTATTTACAAGGTTCCTATTCTCCACAGCTCTGTGGTTACATTCATATAGTTTCATGAGTATGCCATGCCTGAGATATTCATGAAACTGCTCATCAGTGGAACAGCAGCAGGGAGATGAGATGCTGGTGCACGCCACTGTGACAATGCAGCCTCTGGGAAAGCAGCAGCGTAACAGCAGCACATTCAGTGGTGGAAGTTGTCGTTATCTGACGTCTTGATAACCCGGTCGCCTGCAGTCAGGCGGTGCGTGCTTGGGGTTCTTGTGCTGCCAATCAGAATCTCTCCCGATAATCTTATGGTTTTCTCTTTATTTTCGTTTGTCTTTTTCCAATTCTGGTCATAACAGTTTGCTTTCACACATTATGTTTCTGTTTAACTGGATGTGAGAACAGACGTTAGGAGGTTCATATTACACAAAGCTTTGAGTTTTCCTCTCAGAATGTTGGATAATGTGAAATCTGGCTTGGCAGCCTCTTAAGATGCTCTGTAAAACCTTTCGGGAGCTTTTATTTGTCCAACTGGCACCACCAGCAGGCCAAAATTTCTCAGCTAAAACCAATGACATGACTTGCTTTGAAATCTCTTTGCTTTGTTGTAGAGACGTGTTAAGATAAACCCCACTGATATCCAAGGAGATGAGCTGATGCGATGATGTTGACAGTTTTACCCAGTAAAACATACGTGTAGCTGTCAGGATAGAACCATGCGACTTGTCTTAGCACTTAAGCTGAATCCTGGGGACTGGATTATGTCCTTATTTTGATTTTGTAAACTAAATCAATATGTAGACCTACTTTGTGAATGAAGCTAATAAATAAGGACAGTTAAAATTACACTTTAACCCATAAACAACTCCAAAAAGAAAGTTGAGATTTAAATGCGACAAAACTCTAAATCTGAGGTTTCTTATTAAAATGTGTTTATTTATCTTGTTAATTTCTTCTGATCTTTGTTCGACTGGTACAAAGGGAATACATTCAGATTTTATTTAAAACCAAAGACAACAAATAGCTTTTTATAAAACGTATTAAGAATTAAAGGTTGAGAGTGTCAGGATTCAATTAATATTAAAAAAATAAACGCATAAATAAAAACACCCACTACAGGCCTGTCTCAGCTCAGATGGGTCATAGCTCATTACTTTGTGCCAATTTCCAGCAAACAACTGATGATGAGTTAAAATAAAGAATAAGAAATAATTACCCATCATAATGAAATAAAATAAAAATGCTGTGGGTGACCTTCAAGTGCTACCACCACTCCAGAAACTATGACAATAATGTGATAATTATAGCTGCATGGGTTTCAGGGTGTCTTAGAAAACTGCTGTCACTCAGCGTAGTCTGATGTTTTCAGGCTGTTGCTTTCAGAGATGCACGATGAAACTGTATTTAATAGAAGGAAACCCTTCATCGCCTCCGTGCAGCGCCACTGCCGAGTTCTGCGGGAATGAGCTCATCGCAGATGGACAGAAAGACAGCGGAGACATGTGAGTCCACCGAAAAAAGGGTCAAAAGAGAAAAACAATGGCAGAGATGAGGAAGGACATCCATGAAGTTATCAGCAAAATGTAAAACACAAAACAAAACAAAAAGCAATTGTGATTTCTAAATGACTCATCAAGATCATGTGTATCAAACTCAGGGCCTGTGGGCCAAATCTGGTCCAGCAAAGGCAGTTACGTAGTCATGACAACAGTTTTGAAGGTGTTTAGTTCCCACAACGCATCGCAGTTTTCTTATCTGTCCCAGGATGGCGTACTACCACTTGATGTTGGTAAAAGTTCTGCCAAGTGATGGATTTAGAATAAAAAATGTCCAAGAGGGAAAAAAAATGAATGAAAAGTGAAACAGTTTAAGGAGAGTTGAGAAGACAGAGCACATGTCTGTTTAACATAGACAAGCAGGTATGTCTTCTGTCCCCGGGACAATACGAGAGACCACAGAACACAGTTTTTTAACGGAGCTTTGTCAACCAAGCACAGAGCTAAGTAAGCTGACCTTACACAATAAGAAAAGCAACAAAAACACATTAAAGGCTGCTTTTTAAGATTATTAAATGTTCCAGCAAAAACTGATACAACAGTGAAAGCAGCTTTATTGTGGTGGAAGAAATCCCAAGTGTCCTTCAGAAGATACATTTTCAGATTGGATTATGTTGAATGTGTGAGAGGCAGTTTGCCCTGACCAGGAACAGACTCTTAACATCAGGTTGTCAAGAAACACACATGCAGTTGAGTCCATTTGATGGTAAACATAATGTTGACGTGGCCTGAGATTAAACCTTTGCCCTCTCATTTATATTTATGTCCCACAGTTTCAGATACCCTGTTTTGGTTCATATTCCATACAGTTTATTGCATCCATTTGGTGCCGATTGTTATTTTAGGGGTCCTGTTTTGTTCAAATTGCAACACAGTGTTACTTCACAGCAGACAGAAACTTCTAGTTTCAGGAAACTGCTTTTCAGTACATCGCTTGAAGCATCACTTACCCTTGAGTTTGCAGGGCCAGCCTCTACACTGTTCTTCAGAAGGAGAAACACGGATTCTGTAAATGAATCACAAATGTAACCCAGTTTAAAAATGACATCTTTAGACAAGACTAATAAAGAGGTGACACTATTGTCATTGATGGAGATGATGGGCTACTTAACCGTGAGTCACAGCAGACTTCCTTAAGTGGGTTTCTGAAATTATTGCTTAGTTAGGTCTTTATTCACAGTTCAGAAGATGTGTTCAGCCGTCAATACAGTGCTAAGCGACCGGCATCATTTAGCAGTCCACGCCCCTTATTAAACGTAAATGAGTTGCTTAAAGATTTTACCCCCTCCCCCATGCAGTCGTCATGGATGTGAAATCTGTGGAGACCAAATCCTTTTTATGAAACAGGCTGTAAATATGTTTATTTCTGCTGCAAAGTTGGACATTTGAACATCGGGGGGATAGAGATTGACTCGCTTTGGAGTCAGCCCCTAGTGGTTAGTCAAAGAACTGCAACATTGAAGGGGACGTTGGCACTGGGTTCAGACCAGGCTCACAAAATACAAACACAGTGCGACTAATGCTGTATCTATGGCCACTAACTGTAGTCAATGCAGAATTCCTCACATCATTAAATCTAACAAAAGGTCAAATTTTGCCTGTATGCGTGTGTTGTGATGTCTTTTTTATCTTGGCGTTGTATTTCAATGTGTAATTTGCAAGTCGCTTGTTGCAAAGTTGTGATCTAAAGCTGTTGGATGTTGTAGTTTGTGTTAATGCTGTGAAGAAGAACTAAGGCTAGATGAAGTCTTACTGAGTTTGTGATGCAAAGGAAAGTAATGAATTTCATGAATTTGCCGAGAGACCGGACCAGAATGTGTTTATTATTGTGAGTTATTCCCGCTGGTGCCGAGGTTTTCCGAGGTTCTCGTCAGACTGGGTTCACCTCTCCGCCGTCACTCATTTCATCATCATTCCAGCTACGTCACCATTTCCAGTTACACTGCATGCTTACTGACTGAACTGGGACTTTGAGAATAAAAAAATGCTGCATGTGCATTACTTTGATTTATTTATTTATTTATTTTGCTTGTTTGCAAGTGAAATTGTCTTTTTTTTTGTTGAGTAATCCCCCTAGAGATTATATTACAATTTTGAGATGTTTTTATTTGATATGTAAACTTGTCTTTTTCTATCCTAAGAGGGAGTTATCATCCTTCTTAAAGGGGAGTTTTTATTACCACTGATTGGCTCAGAGGTTTTTCTCTGCTATGAGGAGTTTTTAACTTTAACCGTTGTTTCTTTTAGTATTCGCTCGGGGGTCGTGCGCTGGCTCTTTGAAAAGCACCTAGAGATCATTTGCATTTGTATTGTAATAGATGCTATATAAATGAATTAAAATTGAATTGTGTTGACCTTTAGAAGCATTACTTTTTTTAAATGTATAATTTTACTCTTAAAGTATGATGTGTGAGGTAGGTCGTGAAGGTTGTCTGCTGTAAATAAGTCAAGTAAAATAAGGGGACTTGGGAGCTGGTACCAGTCCAACCAATTGGTTTTTTTTTTTTTCGTTTACTGGATAATATTAAGAACGGAAAAAATAAATAATTTAATTTTAACACATATCAGGCACCAACATACTAGACGAGCCCAGTGCCCCGTCCGTCCCTACAACAACTTAATCGTATTTAAATTAAATTCTTTAATAGCTGCATAGGACTGTGTTACACTTCCATGTTTGTATCTCAGTTAAATAGGACCCATAGTCTTGGGGCGAAATTATTAAAATAATTAAACCCTATTTATACAGTAGACGACTAGACCAGTAAAGCAATCCAGGAATGATGCTACGTCTATTCACGCTGGTTTAATAGAGTCTCAGCGGGCGCGCTGTGATAGGGCCAGTTCAGATGGTTAAGTTAGAGAAATTAAAATAAAACACAGCAGCTACTGCAGAGAGGCCAGCGAGCCTGTTTCCATATTCTTTAGAAGTGTGAATTCAACGCTCTGCTGTTAACATACACAATAAACGTATCAGCATTTGCCTCTCCATCACATCTGATGCTTTGCCCATTCAAAACCTCCATCTCATCTCTGCACTTTTAACCGCTTCTTTTTCATCTGCCTTTTTTTTTTTCTTGTATTGTTGAGAGCTATCAGTCTACTTGGACTTATGAGACAATAAACTACTGCTGAACGAAGGCATAAAATCCATCAGCTGTTTAGATGTAACATAAAATGCCACCGGCTTCTTTAAGCACGTGGTGAAATGTCTGTAAATCCGTCCACTTGTCAGACTGTCAGATGTGAGTTTGTGGTGAAAGGCGAACGTTTTTTCTGAGGGGTAACATGCATGTGTAAACGAGTGCATGTGTCTTTATTTTCCCCAGAGGACGACTAATTAGTTGACTGAACTTCAGTACAGAGAGAAGGATGTGTCCTGAGGAGGTCAGTCACAGTTTAAACGTGTACCAGTAGCCTCACCGTAAACGGACCCCTTCGTGGTTTCATCAAGCTTGATGTCATTTGTCTGAGCTGCGTGTGAGCTGTGTCGCACCGAGACCAGAAATCTAACCTCACCTGCAAAGATGCTTCAGTGCATGACACAGTAACTGACAAAACTGTATTCTGTTTTGTTAACATCCTCTTGGTTTATTCCTTTATTTTATTCTTTATTAAATGTTTTTTGCCTTTGTAAAACTTTCTTTCTGTGTTAAGTTGGACTTGGCTTCACAACCTTCCACATGCATGTTCTGCATTTCGTCTGCTTGATTTCTATTGATGCATCAATTTGCAATCTTTCCTACTCTTGAGAATTCGGTTTACTTATTGCAAAGCGAATCGCTGCATGTCAACATTCACCAGGACTGGAGTTGACGCGTGAGCTCGGCGCATGCGCCAGAGCGACTGCCTCACGCTTTGAACCGAACCTGCTGGAAGAGTCTGATATTGAATGATACGGAGAGGAAAATAAAATAAAAATGAAGCATACCTTTAAAACATACACAGCCGCGCGCCTGTTCTGTTCAGTTTTCCAGCTTGATGCCGACAGCTCTGTCAAAGATTTATCTGTGGTTTTGGTGTGACTGGGAAAGCGTAATGCTAAAAGGCTGAAAGTGGGTACTAACGACGCGTTTTACTCCAGAGAATGAGATACGCACCCGCACATAAGTGTAATACCTACCAGTGCTTATAAACTATGAAAAAGCGATCTCAGGGTGACGGATGTGCTACACATGCAGGCAGGTATGTTGAAATCAGACAGCTGAGTTCGACACATCACGGTAGCCATAACACATGCGTGCTCCTTCAGGAAGTCCCTTAGATAAAAAGCGAGGCTCTTACAGCACGTGCAACAAGTGACTGGTGAGACGCCACACCAGATAACACCCTGAGGGTCACTTGGACTTTGAAGAGGTTTAATTTGAGGTTTGCACTTTAGTCACCCAAGTGCCCCTCTGGGACTTAGAGCAGAGCAATTACTCACGCATGCACACAGCTCAACCACACTAAAGGCACAAATCTTCAAACTAGAGGAAAAAGGGCAACACTCTACTTTCCTTTGAGCAGTATTTCATGCTAAAATGCCTTGCCAGTTGACACGCACTTCAAGTTCTGTACCCACATGCTGCAGATCTGAGAAAAGTTGACGAGAAATCGGTCTTAGTGGGTTGTAATTATACATCTATTCAGCAATTTTTAATACTAACAAGCATTTAATAGAAATGTACACATTTTTTGAGGGTCTTCTCCTCCGAACATAAAATTCAGACAGACAGGGAGATGTTCGTTTGATGTTTATTTCACCACTTAGGAAACATGTGCACAAGTGTCGTGTTTTCTTGTCAGAGCTGGACAAGTTTGGCAGGCCTGTATGATATTTTTCCCATTACTTCTCTGTCTCTTCCATTTTCTTCTTTTCTCTGCTCAGAGTTTTGATCCATAATTGCTTTTTTCTTTTTTCGTCCTTGTGCTGCTCTCGTCCAAAAAACGTTGCCTCTGTATTCCCTCTCTCGCATTATTCCTCTTTCATTTGCTCCTTTGCTCTTTTATGGCATTAGTTGCTCAGCAACATCAAATGGTATGTTAGAAAAGGAGGAAAAAAACAGCAGATCCAGTGTGAAGGATCTGCTTTCACTGTGCTGAGCCGGTAGGCTTGAAAGGCTCCCACAGATTGCACTTCTTCTCCAGCTGTTAAACAGTAATTAAACATTTTGTCACTCACTATTTCAAAAGATATTTAAAAATTCCAGTTAACAGTATTTTGTTGTGTTTTTCACCATACAAGGGCCAATGACGCTTGTATTTGAATGTACGACGTCCTGCTTTTATTCTATTGTGCAAGGACTCACTACCTGCAGCAGCGGTTATGCTTCTGAGATCCGCCGATGTGAGTCACAATACCACTTTGTAGAAATAATCTGCAGTAAAAGGCTGAAGAAGAGAAGCAGAAACTGAGAGGTGGTGTCAACACATGACTTCAAAACACTCAAGAAAAGAGAAGACAACATATTTCAGCAGGTAAGTGTTTTTTTCCATGTGAAGTTTATATTTCTCATCCATTTTTATCGCATGGTTAAAAACGCAGTTGCACATTCGCATGATGTTCACATGTCAACTCTAATATGTATATCTTTATTATTTCTTGTGTCATATTGATCCCTTTCTATGGAAGCAGTAGCCACAAACGCTCCTCCTCATTATATATCTGTTGGCAGTAGTAAATCTGACATTTAAAAAGTTGATTGGTCTGGAGTTAACATGCTGGCAAACAGTCCTTTTTTGTACACATGCATTTGTTCATTTGTAGGGATCCTTTCCACACTACCACGAAAGGGAAATTCACTTTTTGATTCTTCGAACTGATGGTACTTTGACACTGCTACTAGCCCTTTGGACTAACATATTCATCATTTTACCCTCTAAAAAATCTTTACAATCATTGACATCTAGTAATACTGTAGATGGCAATGACGGCTGATTTCACTCCGGTATATTCCTATGAAGACTCTTACTGCCTCACCCAGCGTCTACTGTGATTCCGTTGCTGCACGGTTGCCCGACCCAGTGATGGTATGTAGGACCCTGAAACAGTAAAGGACGCCCAAATGATGAGGCTCCCTCCACCATAACACATGACATATTGGTTTCTGTGCAATTTTTAACACAACTAATAGCTGTTTGTCAGTTAAGCTGATGTTTAACCAGTACAAAAATAACTTTTCTGAAGAGCCAAAGTTCCTCTGTGGTGTTCTGCCGTCCACATTGTTTTCTTTGGTTAATTATTCACTTTATTTTTATAGCACTAATTAACAACAAAAGTCATCTTATAAAGGCATTTTACATAAAAGGCAAACAAGTTTAAGGTTTTCTAGTAATTTGTTATTTATTTTTTAAACCATTTCATGCCAAATGAGACCAAATTTTCAATTTTCAAAATATGCTGCATCAGCTCTTCACTTCAGAACAAATCTGTTCATTTCACATTTTAGATCATCACAAGTTGAGGTTGGGCAGGGATACGCAATAAACAAGTGTTGCTGAAATGTTTGTGGAGGACAATGTACAAGGAAAGTACTAAAATAATCTCAAATGCTTTGGCTTTGGTTTACTTGCACGCGCATAAATGAGTCAGAAGGATTCCTGACAAAGAAAGTAAAAACATGTAATAATTAAAGATGTCTCATTCTGAGTCCTTTTATTATTCAAAGTGATGGCAGTAAGCCATACATTTTTTAAGAGATTATATAGTGCCTATAATACGTGGTGTAACATGTCTTCAGTGACTCTGACTTTGTTTGGACAACTCAGTTATCATTCATGGTTAATGTGTGAAATAAAGTGGACTTGTTGCCATGGTATTAACTTCTCCAATGAAAGCCCGGAGTTCATTCAGAAACAACACACTGATCCCAGTGTGCACAGCTAATTACAATGTACAATCTGCCAATTAGCTTTGCTTTAAATAATTGGCTTTTGAACGATGGAAGTGGAAAGGCCTCTTGAGTCTGACTCCTCCTTTGTTGGAACCAAATATAGGTTGCTTTATTGTCCTCATAATAAAACACGGCCTTGCTTATTAGTGGCATTTGATGTTTAGGAAATTCAGATCTGATGGAGTGCTGCCTTTGCAAGTGGCCCCTGTGAGATTACATTAATTAAGCCAATGGATTTGAGCAATTAACTGAAAACCAATTCAGAGGGAAAGGTATTTTTTAGTTCTTTCTACTTTCAGCAGCAGAAAATAACTTCAGTGAATATTTGGAGGTAAATGCTGAATTCTGCGAATCAATTTCCTTGAAATAAAGATGTACACCTCAAAAGAGTGAACTTGGATAACATCAAGAGATGAGATATGCAAGTAACAAGATATAAATGCTGCTGCAAATACACTCAGTAATAATTTCTGATTAAATACATATTCAAGGTTTAACCGTTAACTTTTTATCAGTGACATCAGGTTTGTTGTTTGATGTGGAACTTGCTCTTTTGCATCGTGACTGCTTGGTTGCTTCATCTTCTGCGTTGTGTCAGAGATGTGTTAATGGCATTATTTTATTCTCTTTCTCGTATTAAACACCTGTCTGGTTGAAACAATTAAGATCACTGATCCCTCGGCATTCTCTTCTCTCCTCAGCCCACTCATCTCAACGACTGTTGCCTTTCTTTTTTCTCCACGGTTTGACATGAAATATGGTGTGGGGCTAAGGTGAGGGGACAAGCAATCTCACTACCTTCTTGCATGACTGAAAAGTCCTGTGGAAATGTCAGCTTGTTCATGCTGAACCATAGGAGTGGCTGTGCATACAAAAAAATCTGAAAATATGTGCAGAGGCTACTTTTGGCTTTCAATGACTGTCACAGAGGACGCTGGTAAAAGACGCGTAATGGTTCAATATTTGTGCCACGTGTCAGACCAACACAAGTGTGTAATGGGCATCTGAACCTCACTTCTTATTTAAACTTCAATATTGGTATCATAAGCAACGTCTGGATGTATAAAAGATCTTTCCATCTCTCACATGAGAATTCAGATTCTTAATTATACTGAGTCTTAACCGGGATGCAAAAAGGCCAGGCCTGTCAATCTGGTTAGAGGTGGAAACTGTTCAGTAAAACGGTAGAAAAGCAGTTTAAACTACATGTCGTCTCACAGGGACTCCTGAACGATCACATCTTAAATCTCAAGCGCATTCAAAACTAAATGTTATAATCAAAGATAAGGGATAGTGCTGATATTTGGAGACTCATTTAAACTCCATTTTCTTTCAAATAGATCTTTACATTGTGTAGGCTGAATGTGGTGCAAGGGAGATAAGTATTGCTCAAAATGCATCAATCAAAACTCTAATTTGCAGCTTTTTCCCTTAATTTTTTAAATTGTAAATTCAACAACAAATTTGTGGTATCTGTTAATAAAGTCTACAAATGTCAGCACACAGAAGGCACTATTTGATACCATAAAGAAATATAAGGGTAAAGTAGTAAAAATGAACTTTGCTTAAAGTGAAAGTATAAATTAATCACATCTACTTTTATTATGTGAGTTGTCTTTTTTAAGTTACTAACTTATGATGGATATATGGATTTAAATGCATCATCCAAGAATGAGGATGTAAAGATAAAAAGGCAGCAGTGATTCACAGAGGTGTGTGTGTGTGTGTGTGTGTGTGTGTGTGTGTGTGTGTGTGTGTGTGTGAGGGTCAGGTCGCTCTCTTTACGAAGCCTCACAGATACAAGCATGTTATTAAAGCGCCAGCCTGACCGGCTCATAGTCAAATAGTACTTGATTAATCTCGCTGCAGCTGGAGCTCAAAGTTCACAGAGTTTCCAGTCTAATTGAAGGAATTGTCTCTCTGTTTATTTATTTTTTAATATAAATGCAGAAATGTTCTCTTGCCTTGTCTGCAGCCTGCAGTTGCTGGAATGGATAGTCAGTAAATAAAGTAGGATACGAAGAGTAGATGAGGGTGCAAAATGAAATTCACAATGCATGAAGACAGATGATGTTTTCACTTTTGAGTGCTGGACGGATTGAAAAAGTATCCCGTTAACATGAACATTTCCATCTCTGACAGTGTTTTTTTGATTTTTTTATTAGTTTGTCTTATTTTGTCATCACACAAACAGAATGCTGCTATGTGGCTGGGATTAATCACAGGTCATGTGAGGGAGTGAAGCTGGATGAGGATAATAGGAGATTAAATCATGCCATTTAACTCTGACTTGTGGGGAGAGGAAGAGGAATGGTTTCGCGACAGCATCGCCATTTTTCACCGAGACAACGCCAGACATTTAATGTATATTGTCTGGCTCAGAGAGCTTTTTCAGCTCAAAAGATTAGATCACTGATGTGAGACATCATCACTTTTCAGTTTAAATAAGTGATTTAGCTCAAAAATCTTTTTGTGAAATAAGAATGCAAAGCTAATATTTGAACTTCTGATGTCACAGTTGTTATCTGCAGATCCATGAACTTAACCTCATAAAAGGCGGTCAATAAAACACTTGAAATTTTAAAATGTCAGCTCTGGAGGATTATTGGAGAACATTATAGAATCTTTTTTTACATTGTTTTTTTTTTTTTTTTAATGTTTATAGTATGTAGAAATACTGAGGTTACTAAACATGGTTATTTCCTGCGAAAGGAATAATATTGATTTTTAATGAGAATTAAATTGATTAATTAACTTTGGTGCTGGTTATGTTATTGAGAATTGGATTTGCTTACTTAGCAGATTGATACTATTTCAATAATCACAAACCGGCAATAATAATTGACAGATGAAGTTATCTACAAAGATGCTGAACATAAAAAAAAAAACAGGATCTGAGATTTCAGGTATGTCTGTTCTTTTGAATTATTTTTATAGATTGTTTAAAGATGACAAATTGAGCTCTTTGGGTTGAAATGTTTGTGTGACAGTGGTTGTGAAGTAAAAAGGCTACCAGTGATTGACAAAATAAACTTAGCTCTTCCTGTCTCAAAGGGTTGCTTATGTAAAAGCAAACATTGGAAATCCATCCATCCGTCCGTCCATCCGTCTATCATCCATCCATCCGTCCGTCCGTCCATCCATCCGTCCGTCCGTCCGTCCATCCATCCATCCATCCATCCATCCATCCATCCGTCCGTCTATCATCCATCCGTCCGTCCATCCGTCTATCATCCATCCATCCGTCCGTCCATCCATCCGTCCGTCCGTCCATCCATCCATCCATCCATCCATCCATCCATCCATCCATCCATCCATCTGAACCAGGCTAATTTCTTTCAAGAAATAACCTAAAGTATAAACAGCCGGAGGAAAAAAATCAACATGAAAAATAGGAATAAAACCTTTGACATGAGCGTGTGTCAGCCTCTAATCATATAGATGAAGTCAAAGTCCAACTTCTGTAAGTTGAAGAGGACTGAAAAGGATTTGACTTTTATCCCATCCTAAAAAATTAAATTAAAGAACCCAAGTTATGCATACAATGTTACTTTAATAAGTCAATACTATAGTCACAATTATGTTTTAATGATTTTTTTTTTTCTTCAGGTGAATGCGTTAGATTAGATTTAAGTCCACTGAGATGTTTGTTTGTTGTCATATTTATTTAATGTCTGTCTTATAAAATATTTTGAGAAAATCATAAAATTGGTATGAAAGGAAATCTTTTCATTTAGGCTCATCACAAAATTTGTGCAGTCTGTTACGATGATGAAGCACTAAATAAAAATATAAATGTTATGGGGTTTATCTGCACCACATTCGATTGGTTGGTAGGTGAGGCATGGCCCAGGAAACAAGACCAACTAAGATGTACATATATAATTACAATTTTTTTTGCATTGTGGGAAGAAATATTACCTACATTTCTTTTCACAGTCACTTGAGTGAAACTGTAGTCTAGAGGATCAGACAGGAGGTGAATTAAAAATTACTCTGCTGCCACTACGTCTGTTGTTTGTGCTTTTCTCTTTTTTTTTTTCCTAGAATTGCATCAGTTATGGTGGCAACTTGCTGCACTTGCTCCTTCAATTGTTACTAGCATTTTACATTTATTGAACATTTATTCAACAAAATCTCTTTTGTTGATATTATTCATTTTTTAATTATATTTCATCCTGGTTTTGATGCTGTGCTGCTAGAGGGACGAAGCCAAACTATACCCAGAATGAGACCCCAAATTCCTGATGAAGAAGACAGTGTGGATGTAGAGTCGAAGCAAAGCCGAGATAGAGAGGGAAGACGTTTAAACCAGAACTTCCAGCTGTAATCATCAGTGATGTCAGATCTCGCACAAATACGATGGGCGAGCTTGAAGCGCTGACGAGGACAAATCTGGCGTTTCAGCAATGCAGTACCATGTGATTCACTGAAGAGGAGAAGAAAACGCAAGAGCGGTGGAGTTGCAGTGCTTTTCAACAGATGTAAGCTGTAATCCAGGACGTGCTACTGTGAAACACCGTTTCTTTATGTTGAGCGGTTGGCGGTGAGTTTCTGTCCTGATTATTTACCGAGAGTTGACCAGTGTTATTGTAGTGGTAGTTTTCATCCCACCATCAGCTGGGACAGAAACCTGAGACCAAAAGGACTGTGAGGAGGTGATCACAGGCAGCTTAAGAAACGGGTGTTTTCAGGCTACGGACCGGGATGCACTCTTTGAGCCACATGGGAATGACATCACTGCCTTGACTGAGTGCTTGACTTCTGTGGGGACAATGTCAGCCCCACCAGAACAGTGAAGGGCTTTACCCAAGAACAAACTCTTCATCACCAGTGACCTGAAAGAGCTCTTCAACAAGGGAAAAAGAGCTGTGACGGAGAATTATTGAGGTCAGTACAAAAACAACTGAAAGTCACGATCAGAGACAACATCGGGGTGTACAGGAAGAAAGTAGAGAACAAGCTCCAGCAGGAAAACGCAAGAGATGTGTGGTCAGGAATGAAGAAGAACACATGCTTCAAGCAGAAGGAGGACCAGGTAGATGGAAGTCTGGCCAGAGCCAAAGAACTGAACAAATTCTTCAATATGGTTCAGTTCAGAATGAAGCTCAGCACCCTCCTCTCCCACCCCCAGAGGACAGAGCAGACTTCACTTCTTAAGGAAGATTAGGACCTTCAGAATTTCCATGAAGATGTTGTGGATTTTCTATAACTCTTATCATAGTTTTCAGTTTCTTTAAGTTATTGGCTCTTAAGCTGCTCCCCCAACAGATGACTGCAGATGCGATTGCAAACTGATAAAGAAGGCTGGCTAAGCTCTGGAGACTGTCCTGAAACCTCTCTTATCTTAAAAAAAGGTACTACATGGAGTAAGCTGGAGTAAAAGGTCATTTATTGGCACGCAGAGCACAAACACAACAGAAAGGTTATATACAAAGAGTCCTCAAACTAATAAATGTTTGCCAAAACCCACAAAACCAGATACAATCACAATCCAACCAGTACCAAACAAATGTCTGCTAACAGAAGCATTACAACGAGTCAAGCGTTAGAAAGCCAGAAGCCACAGTGGTAGGCTATTAAACATGGCCAGCTGCAATTGATGACTTGAGTGGTGAAGTTGAAATAAAGATCCTGCATTGATTGGTTGGGCAGGATGAGGACCAGACCAACCAGCATGCAGCCAGACCAGGAACAGGAGAAATTCCAAGCAGCCAGGTGGGCAGAGGAGCACGGAGCCATGCAGCCAATCATAGGCGAGCTACAGCTGAAAGACAGTCCTGCGACAAAATACAAACCCAGGCCAGGCGCTGTGACAGATGCAAGGAGTCTCTCTGGGTTTGAACCTATGAAGCAATGCAACAACAAAATGACTTTTTTACTTATCTATAAAAATATCTACCAGCATAAGCCCCTTTATTCATATTTCTTGCCTTCATAAATTCAGTTCAATTTAATTCAATATATATCGTCTATTACAAAACGTAGGATCTTTCCAGAGACCCAGAACATGACAAGTGAGCAATTATTACATAAACAGCGGCAGGTACAAACTCCCCTAGTGGAAGAAAAACCTTAAGCCAAACAGTGGCAAGAAAAACTCCCCTTTAAGAGGGAAGAAACCTTGAGCAGGACCTGGATCATAAGGGGGGACCCTCCTGCTGAAGGCCAGCCGGGTAGAGAGGAAAAGAAGATAGGACAGAACCATCTACTCCCACCAGGGAATTGAACCAGGAATTTTCTTGTTGTAGGAAACAGTGCTAACCACTAAGCCGCCTGCTACAAGAACTATGAACCACAATTATAGTTATGAGATACTTCTAAGTAATAACTGAGGACTGAGCTGAAGAAGGGAAAGAGAACCAGAGGAGGTGAAGGGCACCGGTCAGTGGATCATGTTGGGGTCCCCCTGCAGCAGGTCTACAGCAGCAGATCTAGGATGAAGCGGTGTTGAAGACCAGCTGCTCTAGTCTGGTCCTGCAGCTGCAGCTGTGACTACTGGTCCTAACACATTAAAGTACTAAGTATATGCTTTACTAAACAGAAATGTTTTAAGTTTAGTTTTAAAGGTGGAGGTGGTGTCAGCCTCCTTAACCCAAACTGGAAGTTAATTCCATAGTGATGGTTCCTGATAACAGAAAACCCGTCCTCCAAATCTACTTTTGGATCTTCTAGGAACTACGAATAAACCTGCACCCTGAGAACGAAGAACTCTATTAGTAACATAAAGCGCTATGAGGCCGCTTTGGACTTTATACACAAATAATAAAATGTTGAATTGGTTTCTGAGTTTTCCGGGGAGCCAATGGAGGAGAGCTAACACCGGAGAGACGTGCTCTGTCTTGCTGATTCACGTCAGCACTCGCGTTGCTGCATTTTTAGATCAGCTGGAGGATGTTCAGAGAATTGCTTGGACATCCTGCGTACAATATTACAATAATCTAGCCTAGCAGTTACAAACGCATTAATTAGTTTTTTTGGCATCAGCCAGGAAGAGGAACCTCCTAATCTTTGCTTTATTACAGAGATGGAAAAGCGCTGTCTTTAAAACCTAATTAATATGCTGTTTAAACAACAAATCCTGAATCAAAATAACTCCAAGGTTTTGCACAGTAGTACTGGTGGCCCCTCACAACACCATCTAATCCCTTCCTAAGGTGTTTGGAACCAAAACTAATAACCTTTGTTTTATCAGAGTTTAGACGTAAAAGGTTAGTGGACATTCTTAATGCCTTAATGTCCTTAAGACACGCCTGAAGTTTGGTTAACAGTTCTGTTACACCTGGCCTCATAGACACATACAGCTGTGCATCATTTTGTTTTGTTTTATTGATTCATTCCAGATATGTCAAAAACATTGTATAAAGCATAACAACATTAACACTAGTATGAATCTATAAATAAATTAAGATACATATATAATTACGTTCATATACACACACATTTAAACATACAGAACCCCTTGAAAATAAATCTTTATAAACAAATGAATCTACTATAGATTTATGTACACAAAATAAACAAATCTATAAAATAAATCCCCATTGTGCACAGACCTATCTATATATACATACCTGTATACATGCACACACAGCAATACACATAACACATATATCCAGTTTAACATGTCTGAAAAAGGGTAGAAGAAGTCAAACTTATTTAATCCTACCGCTTCTCCAATATTTCATAATTGCAATTTAAATGTATCTGTTTTTTCAAATCTTATGAATTTATTAAGAGAACCCCCAAGATAGACATTCACATCCAACTACATTGATACTCACATACACATTCACACTATATACTACATATACTTCACTATATACTACATATACTTCACTATATACTACATATACTTCACACTACATATTCGCACCCACACACAGTGCACCCCGAGTGCACCCCGAGTGCACCCAGACCCCCACCCAGCCCTACCATGCTGCGCTCCGACACTAAAACCACCCAGCGCCAGTCCCCCCCACCAGCCCTCACCCAGCACCCCACAATGACAGTGCGAGAGCAGAACCAGGATGTATAAACTGAACAAGACCCTAGAACTCTGCGGGGCACAGCAGCAGACCCTCATCTGTGCAGACGAAACCTCATGAACATGAACAAACTGGAATCTGTCAGATGGATATGATTTAAAACAGCCAAGCGCTGCCACTTGTTCATTTTTGCCATGTTCCTATTGGCCGCTGCACCAGAGAAAAACAGAGAGCAGGATTAAGGATCAACACAATTTTATTTCATGTCATACAAAATATTTATTCGGCTGAGACTCATTCATGAAAGAACAGATCAAGAAATGAGCAAAGGACTAAGTGGTTGCTGTGCTTTTTTAATCCCAAAAGAGGAGGGTACATCTTTATCTTTAACAGATGTCTTACCAGATGTCTTTCTTCTTCGTTCTGTTTTCTGTCAAACCCTTTGGTGCCACGCAAAAAGTGTTGATGTTAGCAGAAATCCTACACCTTCAGGACCGGTTGTAAACATGACTCTAGAAATCCCTGTCCTGTGTCCCCGCTTACTCTGTCAAAGACTCAGCGAGAAGGAGAAAGGAAAAAGCAAGCATTTTATGTCGTCATAAAGGGTTATTCTTCACAAAATATTTAAGCTTTTTTGTTAAAATGTTAACACCCTTTAAACCTTTACAGGGCAAGTGACCATATTTGGTCACTTCAGTAGAAGTAGTCTTTACAAGAAAAAGTTACAGTTTTAATAGAGGTCCTTTAATAGTCTCCAATAACCCTCTATAATTAATATTTAGAAAAGTAATTTATGACTGGCCATAAAGGGTTAATCCCAACAATATACTCTAGTCTCTGCAGTAAAATGCTACTCCACAGTATCAAAAGCAGCGCTGAGGTCCAGCAGAACCAGTATGGACACTAATCCATTATCTGAGGCCAGAAAAAGGTCATCCGAGACTCGAACCAGTGCTGTTTCTGTGCTATGATGCATTCTGAACCCTGACTCACAAACTTCAAATAGATCATTTCTATACAGGTGGTCACATAACTGGCTTGCAACTACCCTTTTCCAGAATTATTTCAGATATAAATGGACAGTTGGAAATTGGTCTATAATTCATTAAAATGTCTGGGTCAAGAGGTTTTTTTTTTAATTTTCTTTTTTTAAGTAAAGGTTTCATTAATGCAACTTTAAAAACCTTAACTTTAAATAGCTACATAACAAAATATGAGGGTGACAATCAATATCTAAAACCGCACAGCTGTTGTTTAAACGTACAAATGAAGTGTTTTTATTCATTTAAAAAAACATAGTAGTACAATTATTGACCAGACCCTTGTAGTTAGTTATTCACAACATCAATTGTGCAGCTACACGGAGGGTTGATAGACTGTTGAGCTGATAGAAATGTCCCAAATGAAGACTATTGTCCATAGTTAGTGGCATAACAGATTAGATGGCACTTTACTTGCAAAAACATAACATTTTTGTGCTGTTTGCTGTTGTGGTAAGATGCTTAAAGAAAATTGCTTGCCTCATCCTACTAACAGTTTTCTAAATTAGAAATGAACATGAAGACCTGTTTCCTCCCTTGGAATGTTCCTCCATCCTCTGTTTGTCGAAGATGTATTCTAACTCTTTCAAGTGAAGCAATGGCCTTTGAAAAGTATACCTGCTAAATGTTTTAACAGTTACTCCCATGATCTTTTCCACTGCGCCTTCCCTTCTCCGGGAGGTTTCCCTCACTTGTCCTTGTCTGATAAACACACTCTTCACGCTTGTCCTCTTACCTACTATTTAGAAGAGCATCGGCTCACTAGTTCCCGGGAGGTGCACTAAAATTTATTGATAGGGAGGTCTGAGAGCTTGTTGTCCTGTTCAAGATTCATGTCCATGATACAAGTGCACAAGATGAGAGCGTGCAGACAAGGGCTCATCTGAACTTATTTAAATGAGAGTGTGTCTTTGAAGCACCCGATGGGGTGAGCTTTGTTATGAGTCCCTGTGGATCAGCTGCTGACAGTCTCTCAGGTTTTCTAACTAGGGGAGCCTTGGCATGCGCCTCAGGGCTTATTCACAATCACTTGGTGCGCCCCTCTGATCACTCACTCCTCTTCTTTATCTCTCCTTTTAATTGTGACCTTGAAGTTCACTTCACGATTTTAAAAGCTGAACAAGAAGACCAAATGCACAGGCTACAAGAGTATCATTTTGTTCACTGAATGAGAAACAGCCAGCCAGTTTTCTTCCATGGAAAGTTTGAGAGTAACAGATACATGGAGTTTTCTGACTGCTTTAATGGATTCAGAAAATGTTGTCACACCTTCTTTTTGGCAGCCAGCATCTATCACATGATAAGCACTGCAGATTATACTGTTATTACCTGATGATATATTGCAGGAATAGATGATACCACTGATTAAGAATCTGGAAGCCATAATTGTTGAAGCAGATTTGCATGTGAATGTCATCTTAAAGAACTGCTTCAAAACCTTTACTTTACAAAGTGTTCTTTCCCTTTACATCTGGTGGAGGAGGCCTGATCCCTCAGTTAAACTGTGGCACTATGGCACAGCCACATCTGTGGAGACCAAAAACATGAACGCCAGCATCAACTTCAAGTCTGTTGAACATGCGCTCACTGGCGAACAAGGGGCATCTCGTCCAAGATCTCCTTGTAGATTGGAAGTTCGAGTGAATTTCTGCTGCATGGGTGTTTTTACAACTGTCAACGACATGACTCTGGCCATGGAGGAGGTCTCACTATGCTCTATCGTGAAAAGTACAAGTCTCACCAGACCGTTACTGCTTCCCACTCATCTGAATCAATGCTCTTTCAGCTGCCTGGTCCCACTCCCATCGCTTCAGTAAATTGTTCTCCCAAACCAAACAGGGACTTCCTGGATCACTTTGCTAAATTCGTGACACAATTGACCACTCTCTCTCCCAACATAATACTTCTGGGAGATTTTAATATTAACATGGACACTGTTTTCAACTCCCTAACCAGAGATTTTACATCTCAGCATGTAGGTTTTCCAACGCATTCTAAAGCTCATACACGATTTAATTTGTTGCTCTGGTATCACTCCTCAGAATTGTAAGGCTGATTTTGTTCCTTTCTCTGATCATATGTTGATATCATTCACTGTCGACCTTGTTCTCTCCAAGACCAACCCACAACATATTATGGCCTACCGCAACATAAAGGACCTTAATATAGACACTCTCATCACTGGCGTTGCCCACTGCAGACTGTTTTTCCACTCTAGATGAATTGCTATCCCTGTACAATGACAGTCGACACAATCCCTCAGTTAACTGGCTTCACTTAAAACTAGATCTGTCACATTCATCCCCTCTTTGCCTTGGTACGCCCCCCCCCCCCCCCCCCCCCCCTCATAGGTCATCAACTGGAACACCTCTATAGAAAGACTTGTCTCATTGTTCACAAGCAAATGTAAACTAGTTATATTTCTCATTTAAGCAAAATCCACCTATTACTCTGCTTTAATTAACCCAAATGTTGGAGATTGTAGGACTCTGTTTTCATTTCTCAGAAACAAACAGGTCCTACACAAAGTACTCAGTTGCCCCACATATGTATTCCACTTCTTTCTGCAATACACTCATATCTTTTTTGTATTCCAAAACCACTAACATCCATCAGCAGCTGGCTTTTAATAATCAAATCTCATCTTCATCTGAATTCCCATTGCTCCTTTCTCAGTCCTTCTCAGAATTGACTCTACATTCTGTTACTGAAAGTTCTGAATTAATCATGAAATCTAAATCATCAAGCTGTCAGCTACATATTCTCCCAACTATTGTTTTCAAGGCCACAGTCTCCTCTCTTGCCCCTCTCATCACACACATAATCCATTAATTTCTCACCACTGGTATTGTTCCCTCTTCCCTAAAAACTGCTGCTGTCACTCCAATTTTTAAGAAACCTGGTGCAGACCCCAATAACCTCAATAATCTTCGTCCGAGGTTGAATCTTCCTTTCATTTCCGAAATCCTTGAAAAAGCCAATGTTTCTCAGCTACATGCTCACCTCTCACTAAATAATCTCTAAGAGTAGTTCCAGTCTGGTTCCCGCCCTTATCACGCCACTGAAACAGCCTTATAGTTAAAATTACTAATGATCTCACCCTAGCAGCTGACTGTGGTCTACTATCCATTCTCATCTTGCTTGATCTGATTGTGGCTTTTGATACCATCTCACACTTTCAGACTTCTCTCTGTTGGTATCAAAAAAGCATCTCTTGCTTGGTTTAAATCATATCTTTCTGGCTGCACTCACTTCGTTTAATAGAAATCATTCAAAACACACTCACTCCCAGTCACCTAAGGTGTGCCCCCAGGTTCTGTCCTAGGGCCCCTGCTCTTCATTATATACGTTCTCCCTCCCGGTTTTATTTTCTGCAAACATAATTTTCACTTTCATAGCTTTGCTAATGATACCCGGCTCTACATTTCTTCAAAACCCAACTCCACTCTTCCTCCTTCATTCCTTACTGATTGCCTTCTTGAAATAAAATCTTGGTTCAACTGAAATAATGACAAGTACGAAATGTTACTTATCGGCACCAAATCAATTCTAGCCAAATCCAACAGTTTCTATCGACAACTCCATTTCTGCCTCCCTTCAGGTTAAGAGTCTGGGTGTCATCCTATATAGCACAGTCTCTTTCATGTCACATATCAACAACATAACCCTTACTTTCATCTTCGCCACATTAATTGCCGGCATCTGTCTCTCACTTACTCATACCACTGCCATACTGGTCCACAGTCTCATCACCTGATGACTTGACTGCTGGAGCTCTTTTCTGTTTGGTCTCCCACAAAAAAACTTTCCACAAATTACAACTTGTACAGAATTCTGCAGCACGTATCATCATCAGATATCCGTCCTCCTGTCACATTACTTCAGTTCTGAAGGAGCTCCACTGGCTACCAATCACTTACAGAATTCAATATAAAATATTAACGATTGCCTTTAAGGCCATTCACAATCTCGTTCCACCACATCTCTCTGATCTTCTTCATATTACCATACCTACCCGTTCCCTCAGATCGTCTTCTTCTCTCCACCTCTGTGTTCCCTTTGTCCCCCGTCTTAGTACCATGGGAGACAGAGCATTCAGACACTCTGCCCCTCAACTATGCAATTCACCAGACCTCCGCAACATCAACTCTCTTCAAAACTTCAAATCTAAGCTAAAAACTCATCTGTTCAGGCTTTCCTACTCTTGATAGGTGGAAAGCCTGAACAGATGCCTGTACAGTTTTCATTTATTCATTATTGTATAGTTATTTTTTGTTCTTATATTTTTTATGGTGAGTTTTGTACCTGATTTTATTTGTATGGTGACCTTGAGCGTCACAAAGGCGCCTATAAATAAAATGTATTCTCCTTCTTTTCATTATTGTTGCTGTTATTATTGTTATTATTATGACCTCTGAGCAATTATTATAAACAACGGCAGGTAAAAACTCCCCTAGTGGGCGAAAAACCTTAACCTAAACAGTGACAAGAAAAACACCTCTTTAAGAGGGAAGAAACCTGGATCAGGACCTGGATCATAAAGGGGGGACCCTTGTGCCGAAGGCCAGCTGGGTAGAGCAGGAAAAAGGTGATCAGAAAAAGATAATGAAGAACAGAGAGAATAGAGAGACACAGACACACCGTCAAAGGTACAAAAAACTAGATACATGAGTATAATTATCCGTCAGCAGCAGAACCAAGAGTTCCATGTATATACGACTGATACATGTTTAGTTGGTGGACTACAGAGACGACTATATAAATAGGTGTAGACAGCAGACACTGGGATGGTCAGAGGGAGGGACTGCAGGTCATGCTGCTCCTG
The DNA here is from genome assembly GCA_014839995.1 of Xenentodon cancila. Taxonomy (NCBI): domain Eukaryota; kingdom Metazoa; phylum Chordata; class Actinopteri; order Beloniformes; family Belonidae; genus Xenentodon; species Xenentodon cancila. The sequence goes on along the minus strand of CM026216.1, from coordinate 9,016,888 downwards.
AGGATCTGGTCTGCAAACATGCACAGAAGAGAAAAAAAGAGGGGATCGACCAGCACAACAAACTACAAGAACAATGGAGAACAATTATACTGAGATACTTCTAATTAATAACTGAGGATTGAGCTGAAGAAGGGAAAGAGAACCAGAGGAGGTGAGGGGAACCGGTCAGTGGATCATGTTGGGGTCCCCCTGCAGCAGGTCTACAGCAGCATATCGAGGACAAAGCTGTGTTGAAGACCAACTGCTCTGGTCTGGTCCTGCAGCTGCAGCTATGACTACTGGTCCTAACACACTAAAATACTAACTATATGCTTTACTAAACAGAAATGTTTTAAGTTTGGTTTTAAAGGTGAAGGTGGTGTCAGCCTCCTTCACCCAAACTGGAAGTTGGTTCCAGAGTGATGGTGCCTGATAACAGAAAGCCGTCCTCCGAGCCAATGGAGGAGAGCTAACACCGGAGAGACGTGCTGTATATATATATATATATATATATATATATATATATATATATATATATATATATATATATATATACAGCACCATTACAAAACAATTAGTTTGAAATTATGACAAAATTCCCAAAAGGTGCCAAAAAACAAATTGATACATAAATCTGGCATCCATGGATCTAGACTGGTGATTCATACACTGCTAACAGTCCAGCGCTTCACAACCTGTTTTCAGTATCTACTTTGTGACGTAAGAGTTGAAAAAGTGAAGAATTATTTATTTTTTTCCATATTCAGACCTGGATAACTGGAGCATTATACTGTTCTTGGGTCAATTTGACTTGAGTGATAGACACAAACAGCAAGACCATTTGTCTTTTTTCTTTGTTTAGTTTTACAGCTTGTTTCATGTCAGAGGTTCAGTTTCATCCGCTGCACTCCCACAATGTTTCATCTTCCACCAATCTGCCCCACTCTCACTGAACAAGGACTTACTTCTTTGCTTTCCAAAACCCCAAATTGCCTCCCAGCTTCTCTGCAGACAACATGCACACACAAAGACTCCTGCTCCTTTCCTGCTATTCCCACGCTCCTTATTTTAAGCGTGACACTATGCAGAATCACACTAGCAACATCTGCTCATGAACTGCACAGTTTATGTCTAAAGCATTAGGTCCAGACATTCACCACAGTAGACATTTCAGGCACATACGAGACAAGAAGAGATTATCCTCATAATATAATATCATATAGTCGAGTCTGTAGTGGTGTAGAGCATAAAGGAACAGGAGGGAAGACTTCCTGCTGAAACTGTAACTGCACAGTGAGGATTGTGATGAGGGAGTTGACATATCTGCAATGATGATTGTTTACCCTTTGTTTCCTGAACCACATGTATGTGGAAGCGTCTGGGATGTCAGTGAAAGTGTAGAACTCAGTACGATGACATGCAGAAAAAGAGAAGGAAGCAGCAAATGTGGCACGGACTCATATCTGATACAATACCTGTAATTAGCAATGCATATCTCTCAACTAGATATGTCGGCATCAAAACTGATCAAAGTTATTCGAACATGTACATCTTAAAATTCACCTCCTTTGGGTAATATTTAGAAAAAAAGAATTAGACTGTCACATTTACAGCACATAGTCCAACTCACTCTTCCCGCTGTAGAAGTGTGAAAGTCCAAAATGTCATGAGGGAACTTGCATAATGTTATTTCAAAACTTTCTGAAAGGGCAAACTGAAAGTGGGCAAGTCTCTCCAGAGGAAGGCAGAGAGGCTTGGCGGACAGGTGAGAATGTAACGGAGGACACGGTCAAAGCTGGGCGCAAAAGTGAAGTTGGCATTTATCCAAGGTCAGGCAGGAGGCTGAGGAAGCTGGCAGAGGTAGAACCCCACTGGAGTTAAGAAAGCAGACAACATGCAAGACATCAGGGGAGGGCGAGTAAAATTCGCCTTCCTGTGGGCATGAAGAAGCATGAAAACTGAAGAATAGGCAAACCTCTGTCGAGCGTCAGCAGGCAGGGCGGACGGGCCTTGTTTTAGATGAGAGTTTACAGAAGCCTGTGAGTGATATCTGTTTGGATCTGTGAAGTCTCCAGTTACATCTGGATGGGAATGTTCTGACTGAGGCACCGTAAGGACATGCATGCGCGTAGCTGGACCATCCTATAGCACTGGTAAGAGTCTTTTTTTTTTTTAGTCAAAACTGGGAGCTGAAAAAATGATGCCCAACTGGAGATGAGGCATGAGCTTGGCCTTGACTCACTTATAAACGGACTAGTTCCGCCAACCAAGTCAGGACACGCTATCCTCACACTGGGGTTTTCAACGGCCTCTGGTGATAACAAGATGTTCATGAAAAACATAAATACAGTAAGACAAAAGGTTTATAGAGGATGGGGAGCAAAACAAACATGAAAACAAAGCAGTAGAGAAGCTGAAACCCAAAGCATCCTAAAGCCCGACACCATGACATCTCCTTAATGCTCAACATCCACCACTATTACCATTTATACCTATCTATAAGTATCACTATCTACCAACTATCCATGAAATCACTGTAATAAAGCAATCGGTGAAGAAATATAAGATCAAGAATTATGGTTGCTTTGATTTAAAAGCCCAATAACGTTATAAATCAATCAACATTACAAACACTGGCTGGGAATGAAATGTTCTTGTGACTATCAAGTAAAACATGGAAAAATGGTCCCCATCACAGGAGGAAACAAATATCCTATGCTGGCTGATACACTCCAAAGGTCCAAAGGTGGTTTCTTTTTATTTCCAGAACAGTGCTGAAATGGCTGGAAAGCCGAGTTGTCAGTTGGAGCTGAGCTGGCACACGACTCTAAACTGTAGGCCTCGACTGAATCCGGAAGGTTGAAAAGTCAGAACATGATGTGTTACATAAGTATATGCACTTGGTAGTTGTTGTGAAAGTAATTACAGCTCCGTGCCTCTGTACAGCAGCTAATCAGCCCTCTTCCTCTTCTCTGGAGAAAACAGTGACATCCCGCTACTGGTTGCTAATTAACTGCAACACAAAAATAGCTTGGAGCAGATTCCTGCCAACCACAAAGTTGACCAGGTACTGATGACATGGTTTGGAGTTAGAAAATAAGAACATTTCCTATGTTGGCTGGGCATGCATTTTTTTTTAAATTTTATTATCCAGGTCTGCCTTTGAGGACAGTGTTAAGGTTAAAGTTAAAAAAAGTCCTTAAAAATCTTCTCAGTTCCTGCTGACTGAGCACTCTGCCGGCATGCTTGATATACTGCTTTGGGATGGGGAATCATGTAGGAATAGTTAAAAGGAGGAGTACATCTGGTGATGTATGGAGATGCCCCCAGCTGTTCACAATATTTTTTTCAGTAAATGTGAAAAAGACGTAGGAATGGGTTGCCTGCAGGGTTAGTCTTCAGAAGTTTTAATTACATGAAAGCGTTAGAAATCCTTTGACTTCCACTTGTTATTTGGTCTAATTTTTTTCAGGAAACAGGCGTCCAAAACTTTAAGGTCATCGGTGTTACATTCGTTTCATCTGTCAGTGAGTATTTATTTCTGTGCACCATCTGATACCACGTCCTTTTTCACAAGCAGAATCCCAATTCTGCTTTGCTGCTCTTAAAAGACAGTGCAGGAAGCTCCACAGTGCTGCATTGCAACTTCCCACCCAAATAACATCCTCATTACAGAAGGCAAAAGTTTCCAAATGTTGATAAAGAAAACACAAATGAAAAAACATCAGGAGCAACTTTATTAAACTTTCATCAAAGAGGATGGGTTTATGAAGTCAAGAGCAAAGATAGATACACTGCTGCCGCAAAACTCTGAAGTTTACTTTCCAGAAATGAGAGAAATTCAAATGAAATCAGCGGTCCAGACCAACGATGGACAAAACTGTAGAATTCATTGTTTTGGTCACTGAAAGTGTTTGAGCTGTGGTTTTCCAGGTTGGAAGTGCATTTTAGAAAGTCACCTCTCTGGCGTGAGACTGACTGATCACATTTCATGTCCAGTCAGTCCGTTTTCACGGACATTTCAACCTCCAGTGTTTTCCAGTGTCAAAATCTGTAAAATATTGGTTTACACATTTGTGGCTGCACTTTACATTTAAAACCTGGATTTTGTTATTGAATAGATATATTTTATCTGATGATGAAGAAATTATTTGTTATTTTAAAACAAACAAAACTAAACGCTGGTATCAGTAGATCACTACTTAGTATCGATCAATGCCCAAGCCCAGGTATTGGAAAAGATTTTAGAAAGACAGATATGATATCGGAATATCGGAACATCGCTACACAGCAGATCCAGGATAACAAGGGTTCTGTTCAAGGAGTGCACTGAACCAAATAACTCGCACAGGTCCATGGACACAGTGATATGCTGGATAAAATGTGCCATTTCAAAGGCTTCTCTTTATTTCTCGTATCTCGTTTACATGCTCCTTCTGGGTTAAGATGAAGCTGTTCCCAGGAATACTGACACAAAGTTGTTGCTTTTGTTTCCACAGTAAAATTATCAGCGTAACGCTGCATTATAGTGCATCACAAAAAGTTTGCCAAAGTAATCCTATTGATCACTTCTGCATATGCTTAACATCAGTGACTGATGAATGATTGACATGTTGCCATCAGCGGGATCAGAGATTCCAGATGTCTAACTTAGGCTTAGCACCTTGCCCCTTTAAGCTCCTTTAGGAACTTACGCTCCTCAAGATTTCTCTAATTAATTAATGATGCCACTTTAGAGGGAGAAGCATGCAAATTCTTTCCAATTTTTCATTAAAGAAGATTACTTTCAAAACACACACATATCATTATGAAAGGAAAATGGATGTGCACTTTTACTTTTCATAGACTCAGCATTTTGCAGATGCTGCTTTTGTAAAAGGAAATCTGGACCTGGAATGATCTGTCTGAAAAAAAAAAAAAGAAACCTTCTTTTGTTCTGTCACATCCTTGGTAGTTTCTTTTTCCTCTTTTTTTTGGGTCTGGAGGTGGGTTGCTGGCCTGGAATACAAACTAGGATACTTCATGAGAAAAAGGCCTGAGGTATCTGGGAAACACATTTTCATTTTCAATTGTGTCCCAACTTGTTATTTTGTGGAGCTGCTGATTGATTTTGGGTCGGCTAAAATATCAGATCTTGGTGAGCTTTAGCCACATGACACCTTAATGTGACTTTCAAGTGGAATGCTGTGTCTTCTCTTTGTTTTCCAAAGGCCATTGTTGTCGCGTTTCAACACTCCGGTCCTACATAATCACACATCAGTCATGCCGCACAATGTTAGTTTGTTTCATCCATTGATCTCTTGTTAATGCAGAATGACATCCTATGGGTGGTAATTGAGTTTTTCTGCGAACAAACCACCACACACTGTTTACAGCAGCAAATGCAGCAAATGTGGCATTTATATGGTAATGTAAGAGATTATTACTATGATCTTTCAGAACAACTCAGGGAAGTTTGATTACTTCGTTTAAATGCCGTGTGTGCCTTGAATATGTAAAAAGTTCAATTAAAGATATGAGCAATCTTCCGAGACAAACAAAGTATCAGTAAAAGGACTCAAAAGCTAGTTCAGCGGATGGATTGTGGAGCTGAATTGTTATCTGGAGTATTTCTTGAATATTTTCCTTGTATATGGGCTCCTCGTGACCATTCTCTTTGGTTGCCTCTCAACAAAGCTTAGCATTCCAAAGGAAGCAAGAAAAAAGGAAATACAAAGTCTATTGCTTTTGTTGGAGTAACCAGACATGTCCGTTGTTATTATGCGGATTTCTTCTGCATCTTTCAAGGGTAAAATAAAAGGTTTAGTGGTGGTCAGTCCTTTGAAGTGGCGCAGCAAACTGCACACATTTATTTCGAGAAGGCACAGGCGGACAGAATATTAATTAGGGCCGTTTTCACCCACATGATTTCAAACTAAGAAGTTATTAGTTTGCAGTGACTTGGCGTCTTGTAATGAAATCATTCACAGAGATGCATTAGGGGTTTCAGTCGAAGCATTAAGGCCACAGCTCAAACATTACAACATTAACTTGATATTTGAAAAGCTTATTTACTTTCTCAAGAATAAGATGAGGAATTGATGAGGGACTGCGTGCCAAGCAGCAACTACAGCTGCTTAGTTTAACTTCACATAAAGGCTGGAGGCAGGAGGACACACCTGAGAAGTTTACTAATTAGCCCATCACATTTCAGTTCAGTGTGGTATTACACCATGTGAAATGACACATTCTTGTTTTTCTTCTCTTAATGTATTCCGATTAAAACAGACTATTATTAATTACCAAGCTTAGACTGCGTAACAATATATATTTTTTTATGCTTTTCACAAATCCAGGCCACAGGCTACCCGCTGTGTACAAAGCTAATCCCATTTCTGTTGCTCTGTTTCAACTTTACAGCCAAATCACAGCTTTCCTCCAACTGTTATTTTTCTCTGGAAAATGCAAAGTGACATATGAACTTTTGGGAAAGTCGTCTTTCTGTTCTTTCTATCCAGCAAACCTGAGAGGATGTGCTACTGCTAGAGACTCACGATACCAGAAAAAGAAACGCATGTAAATGCAAATATTATTTTTTCTACTTTCTGTATGGATAAATCTAAGCACAAAAGCATGTAGAATTTGCAGCCATGATATAAAAAGCTTCAAAGGTTTTGTTGTTTTGTTGAGTGGGGAATACTGGATACATCTCCTGTTTTCATGTTAAGTGACAGGTTTAAGTTTTAACCATTTTTCCAGCTGTTAAGAGCTCAAAACAGCTATGAAGCTGGAACAAAGTGTAACCCACTAACAACTCGTTTATTTTTTAATGCACCTGTGAAAGCTTGTTAATACTTGTTAACTAAATTGAATTTATTCCTGTTTAAAATGCATTATCACCATCAAGGCAAGCTGTAGAAAATTAGACAGAGGAAAAGGTCCAAAATCTCTGTCACCTGTTTGCAGGAATGCTCACGCACCGCTGTTTGCCACTGTTCAAATCAAGAAAAGGAAATCTAATCATATAAGTATTTTTTTATGGCAGTGTAGTAAATATTGCAACATACTATTATTATCAATACAACCTTATTTAAAGGGAATGCTGACCAAAGAAATAATACGCTTGCATGCAAAATGTGGACATAAAATCTTTTATATTGGACAAATAAAATATTTAATTTGCCGCTGATATGTTGAAGCTCTTGACAGCAGCTTTTATTTTCCTTTTCACAAGTAAATAAGTAGATGCAAAAAGAGAAAGAAATGTGTGCTGTGGAGATGTGGCTGTTAGTGAGGAGAGCTGAGTTTGTCTCCTGTCTCCTGTTTCATTAAACGGCTGTCTTTTATTGACTTTTTACATTCCTTTCACTCACCGTGCTTAGCATTAATCACCCAAATCACCTGGTTAAATTTATCCACTTAAACCTACTTGGGTGCTACATCCTCCGCTGAATGTTATAAATAAACATTTTCTTACATAATGGGTGACAAATCTCGTTACACCTGCAGAATTTGCAAATGTGGAGCATGCAGCTCACACACTGCACCAGCAGAGCTACGTGATGTTAAATACTGCAGGGTAACACAAATCTTAAAACACTGATAAAGTTTGTTTTGAAAACTGTGTGTCTATTCACCACTACGGTAAAACTTAGGCTTCTTAAAGCAACAACTATTTAAGATTTAGAATAAATACTTCAGATAAACGTTTGCAGCCATGACATCTGACGAGCCTGCGAACGTGGGTTTAATTATCTTCATCTCAGGACATTTGAAACATATGACTGAATAATGTGACTGAAATTAATCCTTTCTTGAAGTTTAATCGTCCCACTAATGGTTTTTGGTCAACCAGGTGGTACGTAGTTCAAGATGTGGATATGACGGGCTCACAGAAGCAAAAATGCTTTTAATAGATCTGCGCTCACACAAAGCTGATGTAACCAGGTATGAGTTGCAGATTCACTCAAAGTAACCACATTTATTTTGAAATAGAAAGATATCCATGAATCAAGATCCACATTCTCACACTAAAACATGTATATGTGTGTGTATATATATATATATATATATATATGTATATATTATTTTTTTTTTAAATATATTTTATCTTGGAAATTAGCCACTTTTAACAGCTTTGAGTGATTTTTGTGCAAAAATTCAACCGCTTCACTTCTTTGAGTAATCGGCCTTGATGCTCCTCTTGATCTGGATGAAAGAACAAGAATTCTGTGAATTCCAGTGTTTTTCTCTAAATAGAAAAAACACTGCTGACAGATACATAGCAACATGTAGCGTCATATTTGCAGCTCATCTTTCTTGCAGATAAATAAGCTGGAATTGCAGGGGCATTTAAATCCACCCTGTGATGAATGAAAGGAGTTATTTTGCTCAGGTTTCCATACTCATAATGAAAAGAAATTACTGTGAGATTGTACTTTATTGGTTTCAAGATAGATGGAATTGCACCAGCCCAGAATCTTTTAGTTGATGTAACATATCTTTGATTTAAAGCATTTGACATATACAGTAGGCAGAGTTTACTCCAAAACTGTCTTACACACACCATCAAGACATTCACTTCACTGTTGTTTATAATCCATTTTTAATATATAAATGAACTATAAAAGCACATTAAAACATTTTCTCATTTTAGTTACAAAAATGGGTCGCCACAAGGGCTTCTCATTGCATTCACAGAAGGATTTGAACAGTGGATGTCTAACAGTAAAGGTATTTTTCTCTTAAAAAATCCCCACCCAAAATATATAAACTTAATTGTTTAACCAAGGTATATACAGGGCATAGTATTCCTTGCATCTTAAAGGTCATCAAGAAAGTTTGAGGTATACAACCAAAATAAAAGCCTGTCAAAGAATGAAACAGAAAAAACAAAAAACAAAAGAAACAAAAAAAAACAAATAGATTTAAATAAAGTAAAATGGATGTCATAATGCCCCCTAAAGGCACAGAATCACAACATTAGTGGAAGATGTTGCCATGTACGTGCTGGTGCAATACTTCTAGTTGTTTCACCTACAGTCACAAGGGTAAAACAGCAAATAACCTCAAGCTGTGAACTGCCAATATATATACAAAGGGCATGCAGTTTAATTTAGCAGTGGAGGGTTGTTTGAATGCTCACTTTCTATTTTTTTTCTTCTTTTGCTTCATGACATGTACGCAGAATGTGTTGAACAAAACAAAGAGAGCAGAATGATAAATTTATTTGATTTAATGATGTCTTTAAATTACACTGTATATTTTGAACCAACATTGAAATGAAGGAGCCTGATACACATGCAAGTTTTGAAAGTGGATTTAGAAATAACAGTATTGTACAAAATAATAATTACAGTTTTTTTTTTTAATTATTATCAAAATACACCTTCTTTTCTTAGCACCTTGATATACTTTTTTTGTGTGTTTTGATCAAGCACCATTGAGTCATTTTCATACAGCACCTGGATGATCCAGAGAGGACATCTGTTTCCCCTTATGTCGCCTGAGCCCCTCTCTTGGTTACGTCCGAGTCACCCTCTTCTGCCACGCATTCCAACGTCCTTCACCTTTGCTCCGTAACATGGTTGAGTCATGTGGTTCGAGCCCCACAAGGGCAAGTATTTTCCTGGGTTACACATACATACATGGAAAGACATGCTTGCTACACCATCTCATATTCAAAACTTGCATGTGGCATAGAAAAGGGTGAGGGGCTAAAAGTGGGGTTTGGTGGTAACCAGAATGTCTCAACTTGACTTTTCTTTGCTGTCCCCATCAAGTCCTCCGTTTTAATTTTTGCTTTTTTCATTTTCATTTAGCCGAGGAAGCAGACGGGGCCGACTTCAAACCCAAACTTCTGGTTAGGGTCTCCAAAGTCAGTCAACATGACATCAGTGATTGGAACCTGATCGATTTTGGGAGTATCAATCTCAATCACAGTCTTTCCATAGCCCTTCCTCGTCTGCAACAGAAGAGAAATAGACACAGAAATAAAAAAGCATAAGACAGGGTTATCCTGGATAAACCAGAAATATAATCATTTTGTTTCTAAGTGGAAGCAAACATTACTGCTGAACAGTACATCCACAGTATTTTGGAAGTACTTCATCATGGAATTGATGAAACACTTGACAGTCGTTTAAATTTTATTTAAAGCATTTGGGTTTTAGGTAAAAAAAATAACATTTTAATTAACTCTCCAATAACTCTAATTTTGAAGGTTAAAAAGAAAACAAACATAATATGAGCCGCCACTGAGTGAGCATAAAATGTGTTTTGAGTTTGGACATCGCTTTCACAACCAAACTTTAGATGATGCTTTCGATGGACTGAATCCATCTAATAATCGATCACCGATGGAAATTTGATCAATGTGCTTACCGCGCATCCGTCTGAGATGGCCTTGATGTAAGGGTTGTTGTCAAAGGACATCTCCTCGTCGTTGGCGCCCATGAAGCGCAGTGCCTTATCGTAAGTGTGACTAGAGGCATCGTGCCACGCCACGGACTGGTGGCAGCTGTAGGTGAAGTTTTGCCTGGCTGAGGCTGTCAGTAGTCTGAGGAAGGTCATTTGTACCATGTTTATTGAATTTCCATCGGCATCAACGTAGGAAAACTGTCAGGGAATTAAAAAGAAAGAAGAAGGAACAATCAGAACACATTTTCCCAGGTTCAGTTATTATTTTGTTTCTAAAAGAAAATTAAATGTGCCAAAAAATAGAAAGCTTAAGACGGCAGTCCATAAAGTGACTGAAAGCCAGAGCTGTCTGCATCCCTTCGCCCAGCATTCACAACCATATATGCAAGCGACACAACGGTGAAACAGCTTATGCGGATGACATCTGCAAGTTGGCTAAATGGTGTAAAGACAACTTGTGATTTTGTTTAAAAATTTTAAGTCGGCTTACAGATTTTAGTGACATCAAGATGAGTTTTGATGCTCACAATGAGGAAGATAAATGGCTCCCATCAGGGAGGGCCCCGAGTGGACCGTTATCTTACCTTCTATCGTCAGAAAGACTCAGCTGAAACAGAAACTTAACATTTCTGCAAAGCTGCGAGATATCTTTGCTGCCTTGTAGAGAGCTTACAGACAAACAAGCTTAACAGTCCTCCTTTACCTGCTGCCTTAAACTGCCACAACTCAAGATTTGAGAGGGACGTTCAACCGTCTGCCGTCAGTGAACTGAATTCATTCAATATGAGTATATAGTAGAGGTGATCTTGTGAGGGATGCTGCAAATCTAAAGCTTGTTGGTGTACATGGAGGAGGAGGGCTACTCAAACCCAATCTGCAGAAAACCTCAATGTTGGCTGTGGTTGATAAAGATCAGCACACAGAGTGCAACAGTGCACAGTATGAGGTTACCGGTCACTCAAAGTGCCCAAAATGGGTATGCGAGCATCAGAGCAGGTCTGTAAAATAATCAACAAAGGGGAATCCAGTTGAATCCTGTTCTCTTGGGTCGTGGCGTTACTCTGGACATTACACTGACGTATCCCGTTGACTGAAGTTGACTGCAGACCATCAGTCTTTCCCTGAAGGCAGCGGCCTCTTTCCAGAGGTCAGCGCATCCTCCAACAGAGAAATCATAGAGTGGTTTGAAGAACATGACACTGAGTTCAATGTGTTAAGTGTTTTTCATTTGGGCTCCGACCTTGTATCGTTCAGCACCTGTGGGAGGAGCTGGACAAACAAGTCCATCCTTGGAGGCCCCGTGGTCCAGGTCTCGCCTTGATTTACTCACTATTAGAGCGGCCTAAATATTATTTTTATGCATAATGATCAGGAAACATAACATCTGCATGTTTTATATATGGATAAAGATGATAAATGACACAGGTTTTATATCTCCATTGTCTACATGAAAAGCATTTTCTGTGTTCAGATTAGTTTACTTCAGTTTGATGACACTTGAACAGACTTGCAGTCAGAACTTTATGCTCTGCTTTTTTGCCGCCTGCCTTCGCCTCTCCTGTGATTATCTAATATGTTCCTCCTGGTTCCTTATCGCCCAGCTTTTTTGTGTGTGTGTTTAGTCTTTTTCTCCCCACCATGTCTCTGTGTCAAGTTTTGCAGGAATTTTACAGTGAATATAAGATAGGCTCCCTGCTAATCAACATGTTCGTGGACACTATCTCTCCTCTTCTTGTTGCTCGCCTGTATTTCTTTTATAAAAACAACAAACAATTGATAATAAAATAAATGTGAATCCTACCACCTTACTATGGATGGATTACAAAATATTGTCTAAATATTCAACAAGGCTATCTTGAAACCGTCCCACCAGCTGTTTTCACCTCTGGTCACACAGGCTTTATGCTTTTTTTTAATACTAGTGTATAATACATAGTTTAATACATTACACAGATGATTTGTTCCTTCACATTTCTAAGCACTACACATTTATCCCTATTTTCATGTCTGAAAATAATTCACTCCGTATCATCTCTGGCTATAAGAATCTTTACACGACTGAACTTTTGTCTTTTAAATATTGCAGGTCAAAGTCAGCCACTCTACACGAAGCTGTTTTACATAGTTAATGATAGTTTCACATATTTGGGGGTCCAAGTTACAGACAGATTTAAGAAGCTTCACAAATACATTTTCTTCCCTTTGTTTTCTCCGGTACAGCCGGATCACGCTTTTTTATCTCTAGGTTGTCGGCATAATTCAGTATTGCTCGCATGCAGACAGGTTTCTGACCGAGACCGTATGTATGTATATATATATTTTTATATTTTTATATATATATTTTTTTTTTTTTGGAAAAGCAAAGGTTCCTAGCTTTGTAAACTAAGCTCCTAATTTTCCTTCTCAGCCTATAAGCCAGCCTATCGATGCTTTTTATTTTACCAATACCTGCATCAACACCTACCATTTAATGTAGCTTTTAAAACATCATGGGAGCAGGTGAAGGAGAGGAAATAAGTGATGGGTTAAGAGATGATATTCTGCTTCATGACCTTTCTAAATCTATCACTGCCAAATGTGACTTAATCAAATGTAAAATCTTCCATCGTACTTATTGGAAAAAAAACTCAAATCTTCCTCAAATGTATTCAGATAGTGACGCTCCGCCTGCCTTAGTTTGATGTTTTGGTCTTTTCCACCTCTTTTACAACTAATAGTCCAATATTTTAAAATAATAGCAGAAGTGCGTCAGATCTCAGAAGTCATTCTGGAGTATTACACATCATGATCGCCCTTTGAATTATTAAAGCAATACTGATGTTAATGATAGATAGATAGATAGATAGATAGATAGATAGATAGATAGATAGATAGATAGATAGATAGATAGATAGATAGATAGATAGATAGATAGATAGATAGATAGATAGATAGATAGATAGATAGATAGATAGATAGATAGATAGATAGATAGATAGATAGATAGATAGATAGATAGATAGATAGATAGATAGATAGATAGATAGATAGATAGATAGATAGATAGATCTATAAGTGGTAATGTCATTTTTTCTTTTTTAATTTGGGGTCACTTTCAGTAAAGATTGCATGAGTTTTCCCTGGTAAAAATCTTTTTTTTTTTTTAATAAATAATGTCAGGACAATGGTTTTTAGAGTGCAGTGACATAAAAACAACACCACAAAGGGTTGGAATGAACATTTTCATCATAATTGCTGCGGTGCGTATACATCAACAGATTAGAGTCCAAATAGTTCTGCGGCTCTGTGTGACAGTTCAACAAAATGATTCATAGTTTAATAAGTGTCATTTTTGTATGTTTGACTAATCTTGGAAAGCTTCTAGAGAACGAAGAAATCTACTTACCACACACGACTGACACATGAACTTAGTTTGAACCTTGTCAGAACATGTGCATTAAAAGCACTTGCGGTTCGGGACCAGGGCATGCACTTCTGTGTACTTCAAAATTTATTCTCTGAGGTAAAAAGAAAAAAAAAAGTCTAGCTCTGCACTAGTCTGATAAAGTGAGATAAACCTCTCTTTATTCGTTTCTGACTACAAGAGACATCTGATGTTTATAGGGAGATTTTACCTGCAGAGGCAAGAGCATTGCTAAAATGTAAAAGAATTCTGCTGCACTATTTGTGATGTTTTACTTATTTCATCTTTGCACTTTAACCAACAGTGTAAATTAAATTATGTTTGCCCTGGCTTTGATTAAATTATGAGAACTCTTAAACCATCGCGCAGATTGGGTTTACTTCATGCAGAGCGACTATCGTGACACTGACTCCCACTGATGTGGGTGCAGCGGCTGCTTGAGTGACTGCACCAGCAGCTTCTCGTCAGTTGGCAAAGTCACTCACCAGGTGCATAAAAACATCTAGTCAGAGCAAAGGCTGAAGGAGTCTGAAGGTGGAGTTTGCTGAGAATCGGAAGAGGTGGGTAAAAAAAGGAGAAGGAAAAAAAAAAGTAAACAACTTACTATTTTACCACGTTTGAATTCACTGAACCAGGAACCTGGGACTTCTTTGGGCCAAGATGATATTCTAACCTGTGGGAAACAAAAACGTTTGCCATTTAATATCTTAGAATAAAGCTTTTTTTGCAAAGTTAATATGTCAAACCTTTCTAACGTGTTAGTCTTTTCATGATATTTGAGCTGTTTGCACAAAAGTGAATATCAGTGTGTTTTAGGTTTTGTCCTGCAGCAAAACACGTGGTTTCCTTGACAGAACAGTTAAGAACCTCGATATCTGATGAGTCATGACGATCAGAAACAAACACTTATGTGTTTTGGCTATTAACCCAAAGCCACTTACTCCATTGGACTTCTTATCTGGATTGATGCAGGTTTCACCCCCAGCGGTGAAGTTACAGTAGACTTTGAAGGAATCCCCAGAGCAGCCTTGGTTTGGATCAATCCAGTACTCGCCTGAGGAAAACCAACAACACTTAAATAACCTGTTCGGCTGATTTCCATAAAAAAATTCCAGCTCCATTTTAGTTTCGAGTGTGGTGGAGTTTTGGGTATGAAGTGAAATTCAGACAGAAGTAATTTGCCGCTCATTTTCACCGCTGAATAAAATGAAGTCATGCACAATGCCTGAAGTAAGGCGTGCTTCTAATATTGAGTGACAATAAACTTAAAGCAGTCTTTACTGCAGTGACAGTTGTGTCTATCAGCCCAGCTGCTGCACTTTGCACCACCCAAACTACAAAAACACCCCGGAAAGACTGGGTTCTGGGGTCATCTCTCAATTTTACTTTTCATTTTACGAGTAGGCGCCTATTTTTCAAAAACAGCCTACAGGATACTAAAGAAAGTAAAAACGTCCAACACTGATGGACACTGTTGAACAGCTGTCTGGAGCGTTTCTCAGCCCTGATGCCATGACTCGCTGCCCTGCATGGTTTAGACGTTTCCCTTCTCCGACATACCTGATTCAAGGGTCTGGGTCACAAGCTCAACCAAATCATTTGATCCAGGTGTGTTCAAGCAGGGAAACATCTAAGACATGCCAGAGGACCACGACTAAGAAGCCCGGCTCGGCTTCAACGTGGGTTTGTGACATGTTTCGACTTACCATCTGTGAACTCTGGGTGGCAGAGCTTGAGATCTTTGCATGTTCTGGCCGGGTTGTTCTGTGTGCCCATTGGGTATTTCATTCTTTCAATGTCTTGTTTGAGGTTGTTGAGCGAGCTAAAGATGTCCTCCATGCCCTCGCCATAATCCATGATAGTGCCAGCTGCATCCGACTGCATGTCACTGGAGCGCTTGGTTTTCTTGGGTGACTGAATGGGAAGAGGCTGGATGACCTCACCTGGTGGGCCCTAATTCATAAAAGGAGACTGCCCTCACATCTCACACAAACGCTGCTGTGACAGTTTCAAATTGTGACGACAGAGGAAGGAGTGAGTACTGTCCTCCAAAATACTCACAGGAGGACCAGGAGGACCTAATGCACCAGTGTCTCCTTTTGCACCAGCGGGACCCTGAGTGAAGCACAGGTAGAATTGCATTATCCAAGGTGGAATTAATGGAATACTTTATTGTCACCATGGCAATAAATCGTTAACATCAGGTTTACCCACAGATGAACCCTTGGTTCCTTTGGGGCCTTGAGGACCCTGCATTTAATAAGACATAACGTAGTTATTTACCAGCTCTTGTAAAATAAAATTATAACTGAAATTACTTTTTAAATAGTCACAAGACTTACAGGTAGGCCAGGAGGACCTGGGGGACCGAGAGGACCAGCAGCTCCACTAATACCCTGCAATTTTAGACAATTAAAGCAGCTGTCAAATATAAATTAAAGACATAAAGAAACAATTTATACCAAAATATCATTCGGGTATTTTTACAGTGAGTGAAAAGAATCAGGTCTGCAGGGCCAGGGACAATGAATGAATGCTTTTATCCATTAAGAGAGGCCAAACAAACCACTCACGGGGCACCAGTTCTGTTTGAACACACCAGTTTGGAACTTTATCAATGAAGCCTATCAATACGAGGCCTTTTTTACGACCTAGAAATAGAAATGTCAAACTGAATGAAAACATTCTGAAGCCCTCGTGCTCTGACAAAAGAGGGCATTATGATTTCATTAGACTAAGTCTCCATCCAATGCATCACCTTAAATCATTAAGCAAGGGCAGGCTGAGCACCACGTTCAGTCATTCTGCAAATTTCATTTAAAAATGAATGAAGGCTGCTGTCAGTCCTTGAACAAAACTGTGGCGTTTACCTCCTTTAAATGCTGCCTCTAACTCAAACGGAGCGATTTGGATTAAAAAAAAAAAAAAAAAATTAAACAAACAAAAAGACTGACACAAGCGTTAAACAATGTACAGGGTTCAGGATGCTCATGAGTAATGGTTGTAAAATGTTTCACAAACAGTCCAGGGACACGAAGGTAACTACGAATTTCAACTTAATCAACATATTGTGTTGTCTGTCTTGCACGTTTTAAGGATGTTGTATAAGGAAGAACTGAGACCAGCTCAGGGGCTTCCAGTCTGCAGATGTAGAGGTGAGTGAGCTGATACTCTCTGCAGGTCTCAGCTGCACTGCAATGAAATGCAGTTGAGTTTAGCTGACAGCATGAGGCTGTGGCCAGACCTGCAGCTGTGAAAGAGCAAACAGACTAAAAATAAAATAGCCTGTCGACCGGTGGGGGTATGTTGTCATCAGTCACTTACACCATCACCCTTACTACCGGGAGTACCCTGGGGCCCAGGCAAACCTCGGTCTCCCTTCTCTCCTTGTTCTCCAGGGGGTCCAATCAGGCCAATTAAACCTGGGTGACCCTGCCAGATGAAAACAGATATGCAAACACACGGTTTATCAAATATAACAGCATTGAACAGCAACTTTAAAGCCTCTTGCGTAACATGTCTGGTATAAAACTTAATACTCATGACAAGCTGTGACTTTGCAGTACAAATCCTCCTGGAATTTAATTAAAATGTCTCTCTGCAGTCATATTTTAGTAGAAATTTTGATAATGGCAGCTAAAGAAAAGACCAAGATTAGACTGACTTAGGTGATACATCACATTCAACATCATATGAAAACAGTCTCTTCAGAAGCAGTGACAAAAATACATTTTCCTTCCTAAATACAAATGAAAGGCTACAGTGTCGTCCCATAAGGTGCAGTGAGGAAAGCTGTGTGCTAGATGTAACACCGACTGAAACCTGAAGAAAAAAGAAAGGTTTCTGCCGCTGTTTACAGAAGTGAAACCAGCTTGTGGGCAGACACAGAAAAATAAGCTGCACTCACCTTTTCACCTTTAGACCCCGGGTCGCCTTTCAGACCTGGAAGACCGGGAGGACCCTGTGCAACAAGAGATGGAGTTAAAAACCAATTTTGAGAGGAAAGACAGTGTGAGAAATGTTCGACAATCTAGAAAGTAACAAAAATAAAGATAAATATAAAAACATGACGGGTAAAAAGAGCAAAAAGGCAAAAAAACACAAGTATCAAAATGAAAAGGGCATAAAAAGAAAACAATTGAACAGTATGTGTTTTGTGTAGTACAAAATCAAACTTTTTTTTTTAAAGAAAACTGGGAAATACTACGCTCTTTAATGGAAATACTGTCTGTTTAGTGGACAGGATCTGAAGTTACAAAGTTTCCTCATAGCTGCTTATTTAAAAGTAAAATAATTCTCCTTCCAACAACTATGAGACAAATACATATAAACAGCAAAGGAAGGCAACAGACAGTAGGCATACTAACCATTGGGCCTGGTGGACCGTCTTGTCCTGGAGCGCCGGGCAAGCCTTGTTCACCCTGTGAAAAGACGTTCAGTCTTACTGAGCATTATGGGCTGCTGCATTTTTTTTCCAAACTACCATTGATTTTCTGTGCTCAGCTCAATGATTAATAGCCCAAACAGGGAAGAAAAGTGTGGTGGGATAAACAAGTGAAACTGAAGTATAAGCCAAATGGAGTATTGATTATTCCATGAAGTGTATCATCATGCCTTAGCAGTGTGTACATTGTGGGTGTGTGTCTTAGTTTGAGCAGGTGATGGTGGATGAATGCACAGACTACTGTTGCTGCGCTGACTTACTACAGGGCCAGGGATGCCACGCAGACCCTCTGGACCAGGTTTTCCTGGAGGTCCCTGGGGTCCGACTGGTCCTGTTTTACCTGCCGGGCCCTCGGCACCTGCTTCACCCTGCGGGGGGGTTGAGAGGTGGGGGACAGATGTGGCAGATGCAAAAATGATCTTTTTTTATGTTTTCTGATAATAAAGAAGTAAATATCGTCAATATTATCAAAATATTCACAGAAAACATGGCAAAATTCAGATTTTTACTCCAACTGAAGCCAGGGAGGTAACAGTAAAAGTGATGCAGCTTCTTTCTAAAAACCTAAATACTATCATATGGTAAAGGCACAGAATATTATAACGCATCTTAGATGAAAATGAACAAATAAATGCAGTGTGACATAACGCTGTGACAGAAAAGATCAACCTTGTTTGTAGGACAATGAGGCTCATAACTGGCTCCTGCCAGGCTTTCATTTAATGCTCGGGAATTAGGAAAACGAATAAAATAAATCAGGATGGTCATAACGGTATTCTGGAGCTGAATACCGTGAAAAACTATGTGAAATCTGACACACATCAATATACAAAGAAGCTTCACAGCGCAGATGGAATAAAGGAGGCACTTTGATATTACTGGCTTCCTGCGAGGCTGTCGGGGACTCTCCACCTGAATATACAGCCACGACGTACTATAGACGCAGTGCTTTCCATTAGATGCTTAAAAGCTGCTTCTGGTAAACAAGGCACTTTTAGGAATATTACAAAAATACTTTTCATTAAGAGTGACTGTGACACAGCGCAAATACTGAACAAATGCATTAGCGTTTATAACGTTCTGAACACTATTTGCATACAAATTATATTTGGAAAAGAAAAATTACATCCTTACTCAAGAAGAGAAGTATTTTGTTACACAAAACCAGTTGATGGTAATTGATTCTGACTGTGCACAAAGGAGCACGTGTATAGATTTGGACCCTGAAGAAAATAATAGATGGGCAGTACAAATTAAAGCAAAATGTCAGCGAGCTCTGATGCACAATAACACTCAGAATGTGAGGCGTAAATACTGGACATAAATACTGTTGTGTTGGCTTTTCTTTTCTTTTTTTTCTTTTTTTTTTTTTACTGGCCTAACATAAAATGACAGAACAATGCAAACAACCAGCAAATCTTAGTATTACTCAAAAAGACTGAATCAATATATTTAAATGTAATGTGTGATGGAGTTAATGTGGGAGCAGCGAGTTGGGGATACAGATGACAGATGAAAGATCACTCTGCTATGTGAACTGGTTTGTTACCTTGGCTCCCTTCTCTCCTTGCCTGCCCTCTGCACCTGCAGTCCCCGGAGGTCCCTATGAGAATGGAAGAACGTTTAAACATTTCTGTTTATATATGCATTACGTGCAATAGAAAACGTAGTGATCTTTATTTTTACAGTCTTCATCTCTAAGCATCTTTGTACTTTAGTTTTCTCATTTCAGTCTGACCACTGTCATGGTTGATGAAAGCCTCTTCGGTGCGTTCTTTGAGCGAGGAAGGCATTTCAATAACATCAAGGGTGCACTACTTTAGCTTTGTCAAGATCTGTTGGAAGGACTGTCCTTCGTATGTCCACACAAAACACACAACCATGCAGCCACGTGACGTTCACACAGAACACACACTTCTTCAGTCACACCAGTGTTTGGGTGCTGGAGGTCATCTTTTCTCTCTGGTAAGGCTCTCCAAAGCCAACAAGGACTTCTTTCAACACCACCTCTAGTATCCCTCTTCAAAACCACCCGCTGTCCGAATTCCACTCTGATCTGGCCGACCGCCGTCTGAGTGCCGTTGACTGAGAGCCTTTAATACGAGCTCTCCTCAGGTCTTGGAGCTTTCATCTTCTCCTGATGTGTAGCTTTTACAGATAGGGAAGAGGCCGATTCTTGACCAGCACAAAGAAGCTTTTCAGCTGTGACAGAATCCGCATAGCACCTTAATTCAGTGTACTGGTGTGTTCCTCTTGTCAGGATTGCCAAACAACATTTTTCTTAGATGTGGAATATTCTGCATTTGAGAGTGACATTAATATTGTTCACTGCAATTTGTGGGGGGGGTCTGCAGTCTAATAAAAAGAATTAAAACAGGATAAGATTTTTAAAAAAGGTCTTCAATATTACTTTTTTTTTCATCTAGAGGCAAAGGGGAATACATTTCCAGCATTAAGGGAACAAGATTAAATCAAATATGTGGCTGGGCACAAGTGACTCATTAAGATTCACTGGCAAATGCAGACAAAAAAAAAAAAAAAAAAGATTCAAAAATTGTTTTAGGCTTCTAAAGGCAGGAAACCGGCAAACGGGTTAAAAGCTCCAAATAAGTCAATATTCTCCATTCAGAGTAAGGACCTGTTGAGGAAGACTTGGATCATCTTTTATCCCGATGTGGCTTAAGACCTGTGTGTGATATTGCGGCCATCCAAGTGCTGCTTCTGCTTATTCCATGCTAAATACACAGAGTATACATTTCTATTCCTCTATATGAGGTGGAAAAAAGCAATCAGGCCCTGTTTAAGAATGCAGGACGTGTTTTTTTTCCTCCCTCATCGCAGCAGGCTTTGATGCATTTCTTTGAAAAGCAGTGAGTCACTTTAGTTTGTTACTTTTCCTTTAAGCTCAGGGGAATAGCTGCTCATTTTCCTGTGGACGGTAAATTTTGCATCATATTGGAAATATGTTAATGTTGCATCTCTGATGTGAGCATTCGATAAAGCAGTTTATCAGTTTTGATATTTCTTGCAAACATTCCCGCCTCATAATGCACATAAAAGGACATTAGCTTAGTGGATGGAGAGAAAATGACAGGGCCATTCATTTTTAATGCGGTAAAACATATTTTACTCTGGCAGAGTAAAATATGTTTTAGAAGCGTCCCTACACTGGAGAACAATGTGAACTATGTGTTCATAGATACAGTAAGTCATTTTAGTCTAAGTTGTAGGTTGACATTTTTATGATGAAAACCAGTCTGTGGGGTTCTGTTGAGTAAATGAATAGAAGACATGACAAGATAATCACATCAATCTCCACATATTCAAGCATTACAGCTTTTATTGTATTTGTTTCTCTTTTAAGGGTCCTTCTTCTCTAATAAGCGCTTTCAAACCTTACCCCACGAGTGTTATGTTTTTGTTTTGCTACTGCTGTCAGTCATGCAGTCGTGGATCAATAATGTGTCAGACTTACTATACATCTCTCCCTTTTTTCCTCGACTGCAGCAAGGACAGATAATGCAACCCATGACTCCCTATTTTCTTTTGATAGGCTTTTTCTTATTATGAAAAAAAATGGGTTTGTGATTCTTACATCGGAGTATTCATTTCTCCACAGCTTTGAGATGGCTTTGCTTCACAGACAACGTGTTGCCTTGACCCCCTTAATCTCCCACAATGTTTCCTCCACTCTGGTTTTAATGATAAATGAATCTCTCCAGGTTTACTGCCAAAATAGAGTTGTTGGGAGGAAGCTTTTGTGAGGCGAGGCCAGGCAAAACTGGCTCATGGCCAAACAATGCCCGCAGATACACAATAACCTTATCTGTTTTAAAAAGCGGAACTAAGTCATCACTAAACCGACATTTCACACATCAAAACAATTCGGTCTCGACGTGATCAAATGAACCCATCAGACTGGTGAAGCTTGGAGTATTGCCGGAGGCAGATCAGCTGCGTGTACACGAAAATGCTCTGGTGAAATTATCTTTAATGAAAAACTTACTCTCTTGCCAGGTGGGCCAGGTGGGCCAGCTTCTCCTGACGGACCTGGAGGTCCCTGAAAACAGGCAAAGAAGCAACACATGCAGCATGTTGTGAGTGCTTTCTCATCTAAATTCTGAAAACAGTATTGCATGCTTCATTGATAGCTTTTTTATGATCTCCTGCCTAACAACAGGGCAGTGACACGGAGAAGACAGTGACATTTGGAGAATATGCAACCCCAAAGCAGTCCACAAGTGAAAACTCATACTTGGATGAATCCCAGCACTGCATGATTCAATTATTTTCAAGTCTGTTGGAATTAGTTGCTTTGGTTAAAATTCATAGCTGTTACTGTTACTGTTATGAAGACTGATCTTTTAGATATAAATACACATAACCAAAGGATGCATTTGTTTTCCTCTTTAACAGTGAGGCCTTACACATTATTATTATTTTGAACTACTGAAAGAGCCTGACCAAACTGACAAAGTCTTTGTTGTGGAGATCTTCTATGTTCTTGAACCTCTGGAGCCCATTAAAGAAAGATGCTTCAAAAAATAATGTGTTGTACTTTGCTCTGAAACAGCACGTTGACACTACTTAGTCTATTTCCACTACACCCAGGAATATGTAGTAAATATCATGAAATAAAATGCTGCTTTGTATGTAAATTACCTGTTTACTAAACATACAGCAATGATCTTGTCACAGGAGGTAAATTTGTGAAGGACTAACCCATGGTGCTCAAATTATGTGTTTCTAAAATGCCCCTTAAGGAAGTATTTAGAGAGCACAACATAAAAAGTCAATAAAAATAATAATTATATTATATGTACAATATGTATGTATCACAACTTACCGGTTGACCTGCTTCACCATCCTCTCCCTTCTCTCCTGATTCTCCATCAGTACCCTGCACAAAAGCGGTTGTAAAAATTTCAGTCTGATAATGAAAACATCGGTGTCATAGAACGGTTTTTGATGTATGGATCATCTGTACAAAAGTTCGTATTTAAGATTCCATACTTACAGCAACACCTGGCTCTCCAGGGGGACCAGGGTCACCTGGGAACCCAACAGGACCCTTTAAGGGAGAAATGAGATGCATCAGAGTAAGAAAGAAATGTGAGGCACTGTTAGTGAGAAGTAATTTCTCTGGATACAGGTATTAATGACATGGTTAGTCATTTAGACAGTGATTTAGTCCCGGTGTACCAGGTTACAAATTGTGAAGGTAATTTGACAGACTTAATGATGATGTTGCAAGTCCATGAGAAAAAGCCTCACTGCATCCCATTACCATGCAGGCATAAAATATAATCTCCCTCAATAAAAAGGCTCTAAACTCGGTGCTTGGATAAAATTGCCAGCCTTAAGGCTATATGAGACATTTCAGCGAGTGACTGTGCGAGAAAAAGCCTTTTTTAAAGAATATTTTTTTCAGACTTACAGGGTTGCCCTTTGGACCATCATCTCCAGGGGGTCCTTTGGGACCAGCTGGTCCAGCAGCTCCAGGGGGGCCAGCCTCTCCTTTCTCTCCTCTCTCACCTTTAGGACCCTGAAACGGTGGAGTTAACGGGTTCATTACATCCGTATCAAAGGAGGCAGCATGTTTTTAATTATCTACACCGACTGGAAGGATGGAAACTGACACGTAGTCTCAGTGTGTTTGGCACATGACTCCAACCCTGGTTGATCACCAGTGCTCAAATGAAATCATATCAAATAAACAAGATTTGTTCATGAACTCCAGGATACGATGGTACTCTATGAACCTAACCTTTAAAATAGTTTTAACACAACTTTACTCCCTCATGAAAATAAACATGCTGGATGCATTTTTTTATGTCTCCCAGAAACGCTGAGCAATAGCTCCTGTGGCACCTTTGTACGTCTTCATCACGCTGATGCAGTTTGAGTCTCGAGTCTCTGTCTCTCCTCAACTCCTACGTCACGTTTGTGGCAGTCAGCTGTTTCTGTCTCTTTTTTTCTTGCGTACTCCTTATTTTGTGCATGTGTGAGCATGTGTTTCTGTGTCCAAATGTGGCCTGCTGAGTGACTCGGGTTTCGCATTTGATTTGACCTCGTCGCTACAGCCACAGCAGTGATATCACTGGTAAGATATTAAAAAGAAACACTGCACCTATGACTGGAACTTAACTCCACACTTACTTGGGAAATGTCAGTGACTCCGGCAAGTAAATGGGGGACTAGAAGGAGACATTTCGAGCTCTTGTAATCACACTTCTCTGCTATTCCCAAAGGAAATAGGGCATCTTTTCAATATGCGCTTCTATCTCCATAATAATAAATGAGGGCGCGTACAGGTGTTAACAGATGCTAATTATAGGTCTTTCATAAAAGATAAATAATTAAATCATCATAAATTTCTGGTTTGCAAAAACACAGGCTACCAAATGGTAGTGCAATATAACACTGAGAAAAACAAAACTAAAAAAAAAGGACGAGAAAAAAAAAATATATATATATATGGCATTTACAAAACTCTGTAAAGCCCAGAAAACAAAGTGTTACAAAAAAAGGTAAATCAGAGATTAAGTCGTACTCAGCTAAATGGGTATCTGGTGTTTTTGATATCGCTGACGCAAACATTGTTCTTTGGGACAAAAGCACTGGGCTTATCCTCTTGGTAATTGTGTTTTAAGAGTCTGGGAAGAGACTCAATTTGGCAGGCCATGTGGACATGTGGTGCGAAGCGGAGGAGCCACGCTGAGATGATCTACCAGCCTAAATGTGAGAAGTAATTACTTTTACTCTGATGAACACACGGTGCCACTCTGAAAGAAGAAAATAATATTTCCTGTTCTCATCAGACTGTATTTTGGTACATGCACACCCCATAGCTGTCGGTCATGTTGCTGTTCTGTCTGTGAGATAATATCCTGCTCTACCGCTGGATACCGAGCGTACTGCTTATCCGGCTGTAGAGCGCATGAAGTCAGCTACACCCTGTGTTGTGTACATTTTAAATGAGTAAACCAAGCTTTTTTAGGTTTGTCTAATATTTTCAAAAGGAAAAAAGGAACAAAAGTAGAACAGGAACAGTAATAACAGCTGGAATATCACAGTTGTAGGAATAGTAGGAAAACCCTGATACACATGTTAAACTTGGCATAGGAGC
Organism: Xenentodon cancila; assembly: GCA_014839995.1. NCBI lineage: Eukaryota > Metazoa > Chordata > Actinopteri > Beloniformes > Belonidae > Xenentodon > Xenentodon cancila. The sequence goes on along the minus strand of CM026216.1, from coordinate 8,991,535 downwards.
AAAACAAAAACAGAGCCTACTCACCCCGGTTCCAGGCTCTCCAGGTGGTCCCGGGTTTCCGGCCTCACCTTGCTCACCCTGTGGTTAGATAAATGTCAGTGTCTGTACAAATAAGCCCTCAAACTGATACATGAAAGTTTCCAAAATTCAGGTAAATTATCAGAATGAGATTTGTTTTATGTTATTTTTATTCAAATTAATTAATTTGCCATTAACTTGAATAGGCCTATAACTGTAGTTTATTACTGGGCTGTTAAAAGTGCATTTCTAATGCTTGTAGCTCTTTATGTTTGACACTTAAAGGTCATTTTAACTGCCATGGCACAGCATTGGGAGTTAAAAGTGCTGCCATCTGCCAAAAGGAGTTAAAAAGTATTAATGTAGCTTTAGCCACTTTAAAAAGACAATATTTGCGGTATATTGTGTGCAATTCAGTGAAAAAAATGTTTGGTCATGTGAAAAAAAGAGCCTGTAGGTGACAACACAGGCCACCCAGAGCAGACAGGACACCCTGGGGAGCCACATCGTGACTTACCTTCTCACCCACAGATCCCATGGGGCCTACACCACCTGGAGGACCTTGTGGACCCTGCAGGAAGACAAAAAGGCCGATATGAGTCACATGTGGAGCACACTTAAGGATGTCCTGGCCTTGAGATGTAACGTAGATTAAGTACAACCACTGAGGGAAGATTGAACACAGTTTTACGAATGTTTAAAACTGAAAAAAAGGTTAAAAGGTGCAATAGGAGCTTCAGGTGCTTCAGGCACAGATGCTTTAACAGTTGTCCCACATGTGTTTGACTTAGACACTCAGGAATAAAGAAATAACCGCCAAAACTGATTATCATAGAAAAAAATCATGAAGTAGAACATTTTAAGAAGCAATGGCATTTACAACTTTAAAAATATGACCTGACAGATAAATTCAAAAAACCTGGTGGGAGTAAAATGAATACACTTTTCTTGTGCAAGAGTGTCTGTTAAAGTAAGTGCAGCAGTTCAGACTCGTGTTATGTTGAAAGTGATGCTGATGGTGTCAGACATGATCCAGACACGTTCAGCTGAAACCAGATTAATGGAAAGCAGTGCAAGTCTGAAAAAGGATTTAGTTTCATTTGCCATACGTACATCAGCTCCACTTGGACCCTGAGGACCTCTGGGACCAGGGGGACCAGGAGGACCCTGCAGAACAGATAGGCAGGTGGTGTTACATGACAGTAGGGTTTGAAACTGCCACACGAGGTCTTACAAACCACTGGAGTGGGTCTTACCATGGGCCCAACATCACCGTTCTCTCCCTTTTCCCCTGGAGGTCCAGGAAGCCCCTGAGGACAAATCAGACCAATAAACAATGTAACATGCAAAAAGAAAGTAATCTTGTTAAAACAACAAGGCGCCGTTGCACTAATAAAAAGCAGTCCTCCTAATGACTGAAATTTGTGCGGTTGTATGAACTGTATTCATAACTTTTAATGCTGCTTGAGATCCAAGCTAAATTTAATTGCTTAAGTACATTGCTGTAATACACTAAATATTGCATTTATTTGTGAGCGAGAACATGCATAAGTAAATCAGGGTAAATTAATTACAATCCATGTTTTAACCGCTGGGCTATTATTTGTTCAATAAAATATTCAAGAGGAATATTCAGAGCAAGGTTGAGAATAAATATGCTGAATGAAAAAAAAAAAAAGACTGATGTGATCAGACATTTTAGACAAGAACCACGTCAGATATCATCACATTTAATGTTATTTAGGCCTCCTTGCAAAGGCATAGATGCAGGTGTAATGATTTTACTTTGCAATTCTGTTCCCATTTCTGCGACCGTGCCAGAAAACCCTCTTCTTTTGTTTGCTTCCGTTTTTTTGCAGCCAGTGACTTGTACATCTTCGGTCTCAGGTGCAGGCATTAATCCAGCTCACTCATGCATGTTAAATGAGCAGCGCGGTCAAGACCTCATGTGTGTTTGATCCCTGACATTTCTGCCGGTAATTGGCGTGATTATATTATCGTGGCTTGTTTTCTGGGTGTCTGCTCTTGAGCTGGAGGCAGTGTGTCATCAGCGTAAGGTGTAGCCGCTCAAGAAATGCCATCAAAAAATTCATTCCCCTACACATACTTACACTAGATTCAAATAAAACCCAGAGGGAGGAAAAAATAAACTGTACACTTTGTTTATGTGCATCGCCCTTCCTCTAACTGTGTGTGTGTGTGTGTGTGTGTGTGTGTGTGTGTGTGTGTGTGTGTGTGTGTGTGTGTGTGTGCAGTTCCCTTTTCTTAAAGTATCATCACCGGCTGTGTGTCAGCTCCATCCATGCTGAGAAATATCATCTGTGTAAAGGTCTCCTCTAATCTTAACATCATTAGCAGTGGTACTAATTACGCAGCCGAGTAAATGTGCTTGATGAGGAGGAGACTGTTGGAGCAGGTCAGTCCACACAATTAATGGAAATTGCGATGGGAACTGAATTACTCCCAATTAAAAGTCCATTGAACACAACCCTGCTGAGACAGAACAGTACCTTGAAATGGTGATCAAAAGCCTGCATAATTTCATCAAGACAATGACCTGAGTCTCTGTGGTAAACTTCTAAAGTATGAGGCTTAAGAGGTCAATTATTAATAAACAGATAATTACAAATAAAGAAAAAAGAAATCTGTCTCTGTTAGACGGCGCAACAAAACATCAGTGCAGTTTGTTTTATAAGCACGTCCCTAATCTACGTCCTTGTGTTTTCAGGCGGATAAAATTTATATATGGTGGCATAAACTGTGGCATATCAAAAAGAAAAATGTAGCATTGATTGTGTGGCCATAGCACTGCAGGGACAGCACAGGTGGTAATGAAAGATGGATGCTGCCTGAGTGCAGAGGTGAGACGTGTAATCATTGCACTTCTAACACTGGTCACCAGTTTATGCTCTGCAGATCCAATTAAAGCAGCATGGGCAGCTGTGTAAGCGTGAATTTGTGAGCCCACCTTTATTTCCACAGCAGCACGGTGGAAGATGAAAGTCGGGGTTTAGCCAAAGCGAGCTGAGACAGCCAACTCATTAATTTGCGTTCTTCATCAAGTTGTCATTAGATACTGCTATTTGTGTCAGAAACTGCTTAAATGGATTAATTTTGTTTTTTCTTTCATCTGTAAAGTCAATTATACCTCTCTGCATTGCACTCTCCATATTTTTCTAATGCCATTCACTAGGGTACTGTAAGAAAGTAAGTGAGTAAGTACTGTACGGTTTATACAGTACGTTTAATTAGAAGTGATTTCCTGGACTCTACTGGCCATTTCAGGTTTCTCCTCATCTGAAGGGTTCACCTGCTGTCCGTATCACCACACAAAAAAGCTGGGAGCAACATTTATGAGCCGTTTGCATTTTTAAAACATGTTTCTTCCTCTCTAATGTGATAACAAAACCGGAGGTGGAAATGGTATCGCTTGACAGGTGACACACTCAAAGCGTAGCGGAAGACTGGAGTCTCGAGAACAATGTAACACCTGTCTGAATCAGCTGGACGGTGACACGTATAGTCACCATGGTGTAACATTCATTAGGGCCGGCCTGAGGCCTGTCAGTGACTCAAGTGTACTTTACCTAGAGAATAACTGGGGCAGCCTTTCTGCTGCAGAACACGTCATCTGACCAGAAATAAGCTAAACTGGACGAGTTGTTTCTAGACAAAAAAATAATAATAAGATGACCGTCATGTAATCATGTTGTCTCATTTTGTTTTCCAGCAAATAGTTGAATAAAAGGGTATCAGAAAAAAGAAGCACTGAAGACCCTGAGGACAGAACTTGTCTTGTGTGGTGTGTAAATATGAAAAATGTGAATAGTTATCTTCTGCTCCGGTTCTCTGGACTTGTACAGTGTTGCATCAGTGAGAATATGTATTAAATGGGAGACTGAAGAGAAACCGTTCATTGGTTGCTCATTGATCAACCATAATATTAACAAATTAAATAAAAAGACAAACTGTAATTTTACATCATAATTACAGCTGCTGCTGCTACAAACCTGCAGACCAATTGGGCCAGGTGGTCCAGGGAAACCTCTGGGACCTTCATCTCCTTTCTGTCCAAACATACCCTGCTGACCTCTGGGACCAGGCTCTCCATCGGCTCCCTGAGAATCAAAATAGACATTTTAGTTGTAACCCTCTAATAAAGCTTTGCTGACCATGCTCATGTTGTTCTTTTTTTATATGTTGTAATATATGTTTCCAAAGGTATATTTGATGGCACTGCACTCACTTGGCTTCTGACATTTACATCTGAATGTCTGTTATTCTCAGTGATCCAGAAACTTGAGTTTTCTGCATTTTGTGGTTTTAAAACAAAGCCGGCCATTCTAGCTCTCATATCTGCCTCTAAGTCTCATTTGAGATGTTATTTTTTGCGTTTAGGACAGTGGTACTTACAGCTGGACCTGGGGCACCAATGGGACCTTGGAGACCAGCTGGTCCAGGAGGACCCTGAACAGTGAAACACAAAAATATTACCACAAAAAAGCGCTCATCATATAACAGTCAAAGAAATATAAAAGTTAAGTTAAACACAGCAAATTCTCGATATGATGTGTTATATTTGAACATTTATGTTCTAAATATAGGAAGCAATAGAGAATAAAGCATATTAGATAATGGATGTGTGTTTCATTACCCACCTGCTCTCCCTTGTCACCCTTACTTCCTTTCTGACCAGGCTCTCCAACCTCTCCCTGGAAACGAGAAGAACACACAGTCAAGCTCTCAGACCAACTTTAACTTCTTCTCTAAATGTCAACGGAAAGCCGTTTAGTTGCAGACAAACAGGCATCTCACAGCTCTGCGTGGATATACAGATGTGGAAATGTCTTTCTGAAACTCTCATAGTATTCTTGAGGTGTGTGACGATAACAGCGGATGGAAACAGGGTTTCGCTCCAACATTTCAGCTACATGTGTTCTGTTTTGTGTTTTTTGTTGAGAAAAAGCAGATGCTCGTTTTCGTTTTCATGCCCTGCATGTGAACATGTGGATGCAGAGTGACGAACCCAATTGGAGATTTGTTCTGTCTGATAAAACACAACATGACAAGGGTTTAAGTAAATCTGACTGACTAACCTTGTCACCGTCCTCACCAGGTGGCCCCTGAGGCCCAGCAGGCCCAGGCAGGCCAACGGGGCCCTGGACTCCATCCCGACCAGCTGGACCTTGAGGTCCTTTTTCACCCTACAAGAAAGAAACACATTTGTTTTTACAATATTCTAACTGTGGTCAAATGCATGGTTATAAAAAAAAATATCAGCATAGAAAAAAAATACTCACAGGTGCACCTTTCTCTCCAGCGGGTCCTGGAGGACCTTGGGGACCAGGTCTACCAGAAAGGCCAACTGGACCACCTGGACCAGGAGGACCCCTCTCACCAGGAGAACCCTTTTAGCACGAGTAAGATAAACGCATGAAAGCATAAAAAAAACAAAACAAAAGAAAAAACATTTTTTTAAAACACATAAAAGGCATGTTTTTGTTTATTCCACAGCTTCATTGTTTGGTTCGTCTGCCGATGCTTTAAATATAACCTGAGAGCACCAAACAACAAGCTTTGCCATTTTAGACCCATCTGAGTTCTCCTGCTAATGGATCAATACACATATATACCGTTACGCACACACGCACACACGCACACGCACACGCACACACAAACCCTTTAAAAAAGAAAAGTGAAAGTGAAACACAATAACAGGTTGCTTTTAAGTTCCAATAAAGCACTGTCACTCTTTTAAAAATGCATTGGGCATAATGTGCTGTCAGAGAGCTGATGCCTGCTGGCTCTTTAATGTCTGCCTCTAAAAACGCATTTCCGACACAAGCAGACAGCTATCACGTATCAATACTTACTGTAGAGACAGGAACTCATCTAAATCCATAAAACATGACGGTGAATGGCACCCTGCTTTCATCTCAATCAGTCCTCTGTTTACCTGCATGAATACCAATTTTATGCTTCCAGAAAGATATGTCCTTATCAAAAAAAAAAAAAAAAAAAAAAAAAAAAAAAGAAAAACTGTCATGATGTGCATATAATGAGTCACCCAGGTGAAGACTGTGATGTACTTTTAGTCACCGAGGATTACAAACACAATGCTCAAAGAATCGTACATTGTACTGATGGGAAGATCTCGGTTACTTTACATAATTAATACTCAGCATTTATTTCAGCGATGTTCCTGTGATTATGGCAGTTTTTAAAAAAAATGAAGTCCACACTATGCCTGCATGTAATGTGCAAATTGTTGACAAAATTCTACACACAGGCTCACCACTTTAAAGCGTAAAGCATGTGGTTGTGGACAGGGAGTAATGACTGTAATCATTTTCCAGGGCTCTAATAAACGTTGTAGGGCAACACCGCGCACAAATTACTCTCAACAAGTTTAATCTCATGCATGCATTAATTTTCTACACCCACTTCATACTGTTAGGGGTCACAGGGAGCCTATACCAGCTTTCATCAGCCAAGAGGAGGGGTCCGTTCTGGACAGGCCTCCAGTCCGTCGCAGGGACACACAGAGAAACTGTGCACGCTCACGCTCACGCTCACGCTCACGCTCACGCTCACTCTTCACAGGGAAACACTAATCAGCCTAATATTTACAACTGTAAACATCACACAAAGAGGTCAGACTGATTGGAAGCAGAAACGGTGCTGCTGTGAGGCAACAGTGATAACCACCACACCACTGTTCAGCCTATTTTTAATCTCCACAGCCTCTACAGCAACTAATAAAACCAAACAAAGGCAAATTCAACGGTGTGTTTAGCCTTTCTAATAAAGGCCTGACAAATTAGATGTCTTCCAAACAAAAGTAGTTTCTTTAAAAGTTCCCAGAAAGACATTACGTTCTTAAGTTTCCACAAAAAAAACCCTAAATGTTGGTGAAAAGTAAAGAGAAATCAAACGCTGACTTGGAGTGTCTGCGACAGTCCAAGAAGAGTAAAACTGCACTCTAGTCCTGCAGAGCCAGGCTGCAACCGGTGGGACCACGTGACTCAGCTTATAGATGGTTTCTGGCTGTGTGGGTTTGATGTTTGTGTGTGTGCGTGCATTTGTTTGTTTGAGTCTCTGTTGTGTGCCGGGAGGCAATGGAGCAAACAGTTTTGATCCCCAGCTACTCGAGTGGATGATCAGATTTCAAATGGCTATGTGCAGCTTGACGAGATGAAATATGCTTTCATTTGGAAAATAATAATAGATAGATCATAAATAACATGACCATGATATCTTAAGGATTTTGAAGACGTAAAAGGCGTATTTGGTCGACCCAGTGCAGTTGATTTAATTCACTGTGTCTGATTTTCTCTCATGTCTTTCATTAAAGTTGCTGTGACTGCAGTTCGGAAGTTTGTCGGTCCTTATAGCCGTGATGAACTTGAGTACGGCATTTAACCTTCACTCAGAGGACATCAGCAGGCTGCATGAGGGTGCATACATGCAGCCTGCATATTGACAACACTGTCTAACTAACGGATTACGTCTTGCTAATCAAACTTAACCTCGGGCAATAAAAGCTGAAGTTAATAAATAAATAAATGAAACACTCAAAGTCTCAGGGCTCTGGCTGAAATGTTAAAGACAGGTAAAAGGAAGTTTTTACAGATTTTTACAGTCAAAATGGTGCAAATTGTCAATGGATTTCATATGCACAGCTGACTAAAAGGTGAAAAATACTCCAGCGGTATACTTACAACAGGACCAGGTGGACCCTGGGGCCCCTCTCCTCCCTTCAGACCTGCTGGACCCTAACATGAAAAGAGAAATAAAAATCAAAAACGATTCACTGACAGCGCTTTAAATACCTCAGATGTGTTGCATCAGCCCGTGTGCACGATCTACAGCCCTGCGTTTGATCTTCAGCATCATTATACGTCACTCAAGTTGCATTTCCCGTCTCTGTTTCTGAGTATGTCTCTTCAACCAGACAGACGATGCAAGAAAGGTGCCTTTAAGGTGTTCAGTGTTCAAGCACTACTCAAATTATTCTGTTATTTCTGTTCTAATCTAATAAAAAAAAAACAAGCAACGAAACAACAGTTTAAATCAGAAGCTAAAAATACAGTGAATTAAAATCTAACTACCAAAATAGATTAGAACAAAGGTCAGAAGCTAAAAACTGCTGGGAAATGATTTCTGCACATTTGGAAGCACATGTTAAAAACACACTGTGTGGAAGCGAATGTGAACAACTGCTCCTTCTTCTTCTCCACACTCAGATAAATGGCTTTTGTTGTGTGCATGATATATTGTTTAAATTTGTGCTTTTGCGTATGTTTATCAATGTCCAACATGCAATGGTTGGTGTGTGTGTGTGTGTGTGTGTGTGTGTGTGTGTGTGTGTGTGTGTGTGTGTGTGTGTGTGTGTGTGTGTGTGTGTGTGTGTGTCTGCAGCTCCCTGGTGGGCTGCAAACAGCACATGGCAGCATGGGTAATGAGTTTCTGCAGGCTGCTAAATTACAAGGGTAAAAAAAACAAAAAAAAACAATCAGGTGTGCTGCTGTCCCGGATCATCTCACTGACCTTGAGATTGAAAGAAGCACAACAATTTGTCTCCCTACAGTACCTGTATTCCCAACTGCAACAGTCTAATTGCTAACATTTGTCAATTAATAATTTATTTAGTAAATAATGCAGACAGAAACAAACAAATTACTTTATTGCCACTTAAAAAGGTCGGCCATGAAAAATGAAAAAAACAAACAAAAACAAAACGAAAAACAACTGAAGTCCTTGAGTTAACCTGGAAAAAGACTTTTCAAATGAATCCCTAACTAACAATCCCAAACTGTGTAATATGGGCCCATTATCCTTAGCACCGGCTAAAAAGTGGAGTCAGTGGTGTTGGAGCGATGCAGAAGCACGCCTGTTCATTTGTAAGATGTCGCTTTGGATTTCCTCTGCACCCGATTGATTGCTACGAGTGAATTCCAGGGTTTCTGTCTCTAATGAAGTGAATAGCTCTGGATAGATGCTGGTTCATTTGTTACGTAGCAACGTTCTATCACCTTCTACCAGCAGACCGGCGTCGAGTGACACAATGATGAATAGCTGCAGGGGGAATCGAGTTCTTACCGTGGCGCCAGGTAGACCTCTCTCTCCGGGGAAGCCACGGAGGCCAGGGGGGCCGTCTTTACCAGGTGATCCTTGTGGTCCAGGATCTCCCTTCAGGCACAAAAACAAACCGGTTACTTTAATTGTGATTTACAATGTCACACCATAAAAAAAAAAAACAAAGAAATAAAATAAACACCGGTGATTCTAGTTGGCTAAAACACAACTTTAAAATGATGTCTATTTATTTGGACCTTAAAGACCATAAATTTTGAGAAAAATAAATCAAAGCAACATATAGCACATTCATCCAATCCAGTGTGAATGTCTCAGCAACAGAAAGAAATGATGAAACTGAAGTTGCCTACACGAAAACATTGCATACTACCAGACCAAAATGTGTCTATGATAAACTTTATTTAGGTAAGAATTAAAGAACAAACTAGTGGTCACCACTTACAGGTGCCATTGCTGTAGATTGTTTGTTGTTTATCTTCACTATTTGAATAACTCAACGTTGAGGTTAATCAGTCGCTCATTCTGTCAGTTAAGTCTTACTGCTGCACTAGTACACTGGCCTCAGAGTGAAACACACTTAGTCTTTGCAGGCGTAATTATCTGCCTACTCAGCTTCTTCGTTAATCTTTCTCTTAATTCGTGTTGGCAGGGCGTCAGTCCCGGTCTGAAGATGCAGGAGTCATGACGTGACACCAGCATCTTGCATTTCAGAGCTGTGCTACATTTACAATCGCAACTCAAGCAGCCAAGTATACATTTTGGCATTTCTGTATTAGAATATAACACATAACATAAAACATCAACTATAACTTGAAATAAAAAGAATATAATACATTAAATGTAACACACGGTGTGCAGCTGAGCGAGACAGCTTTAAGTCAGTTTTACTATAATGACCTCACACAGTCCATCAGAACTTGAGGTGTCCTTGTTTCAAAGCTCACAACCATCCGAAATGGAGCAATAACTACACTTATTTAAAATATGTATCATTTTGGTGCATTTATTATTACCGTCAACGCACATATTACTGTCTTCAAGTAAGCGTCGACCTGTGCAACACTACATTCAGCTACAAAATAAAACACGTAGTCCATATAACATCAAGACCATTTGGATATACTTTTTTCTTTTGTGACTGAAATGATTTATTTGCTACAAGAAAGCAGAATTAAAAAGAAAAAGAAAAAATCACCGCACCTTAAAGCCCCGAGCCCTAAACTTTAAAATCTTATATGGAGTCTAACTACAAGCAAGGAGAGCGAAGCACCAATTATTGCCGTGCAATCTTATTTTCCTTATCTTGACATTTCTAAAACAGGCACATTTGGCTTCAAGTAAAAATGACTTTGCGCCCTGTTCTTTTTCTTCTGTTGCATTGGCACACTCCTTTTATCTGCACAGGGAAGCACAGAAGAGCGGGACTGGGCAGTATTAGAGGATTTCTGCTGCCAAGACCTCAGCAAAGTATCCGTGGCATACTGATGCACAGGTCTGAGCAGAGTGGGAGGAAAGAGGGGTGGAGGGTTTACACTTGACCGACGGACTTGATTAAACTATCTCTTTGAGGTAGACTGGGAGGAAATAAAAGGAGGAGACAAAATGGGTTGAGAGAGGAGATGAGGGGCAAAGGATGCAGAAGGGTCCCTGGAATCCGGGGTCTGTTCTGAGCCAGCTAAACTGCCACTGTACAAAGTAGATGCTGTCTGCTCCTAATGGACACTAAACTGCCGGGCAGGGAAGTCCAACGAGAAAATGAAACCAGACACTTTTCAAATCTCAGCTACTGCATTTTCAACATTCAATTACAAGAAGCTTCTAAAGCAGAATGATGAAAGTCTGGCGACTGATGAGCTGTGTTTTCATGTGAATTTATTGTTTTAAACGTCCTGCTTTCTCAAAGGGTAATTTAAGCAATCCAGCTGCCTCATGAGCGTTGAATGCTCCCAGGAAACAACTATCTTAACTAATCAAGAATAGCCTGTCAAATCAAATCACTGGCACTGAATTGGAACCATATAAGCACAATTTGCTACCAGTGTGTAGATGATTGATATTTCTATCAAGCACTATTCTATCCTCTCATCAGTGCAAGCAATCGTCTTTATCAAAGGCAGCGGAGAAGTTGAGCTCACTTCTGTGGGAAGATAATATATTGATTCATTGCAGAAGAAAATAGGGAATCCTGTAGGCTTTTCTGCCACTCTTTCATCTTTTCAACACATTACACATTGCACCCATACCTTGGCTCCCTCTTTGCCAGCAGCACCTGGAAGACCTTGCTCTCCAGGTGGACCAGGAGGTCCAGGGTGTCCTCGCTCACCTACAGGACCAGTTTCTCCAGTGGGTCCCTAAAACGGAACCACATATAGTGATTATTAATAAAAAACAAAAACAAAAGAGAAAAGAAAACTAAAAAAGCTCCTGTTACATCATGTTTTTATATAATATTGCGTTATAATATACATTTATATGATTGATATTAACATTTTCTTTACTGTTTTAATTTTCTTTTTGTTTTCGTTGTTTTATAGATTTCTTTTGTTCTCTAACTTTGTTATGAGAGGTACTATAAAAGAGGATATTTAGTACAAAAATCTGTCTCAATTTACAATTAAGTGTCATTTGACCCAATTTTATTTGAAGGTTCAAAATATGCACCTGAATAAATCAATGTCTTCTAATGGGTCTGTACCTATTTCCACTGGTAAAAACAGTTGCAGCTGCTTGGAGATGGGCTGCATACGATGACCCGTACATGAGCATCCAACAGCTACTAGTCAATCAGCCAGCATGGATGCAGAGCTGCCAAAAGCACCTTGGACCAACAAGTTTTTACATTTACAGGCCTTTTTTCTCCACTGACAACAGTCTGTTTGTCTTTTGTTGATAATGATCTGGTCTTAACTCTGGCTTTATCACGTGCTTCCTTTCTCTGATTGATTGTAGACCTATCCAATGACATCCAGGCGCAGTTTCTTCTGTGACCACTGGAACAGTCTCTTGGAAATAGAAGGAACGAAACTAGTTCTTTGTACCCAGGAGGAGAGGAATTAGGACTGCTGGTCATACTCTTCTTCAGCTTTCTTTAAAGGATCTAAGTCCTTAGGATGTTCTAAGATGACAATGTATAAGCTCTGGAAGAAATTTTGTAAAACGTTATGACTAGAAAAAATAAAATGAATTTTTCTTACTCTTTCTCAGGAATTTAATATTTGAAATCCTTGTTTGCACTACGCCTACGTACATTCAGTAATTTGGGATTCAATCTCAGAAAACAAAGCTACCGCTGGTGTGCTGATTCTTTAAGCAATGCATTTATTCAGTATAAAATGTGTTTCTCTCACCTGTGGCCCAACAACACCTCCTGGGCCTGGTGGACCGGTTTTTCCTTGGAACCCCTGAAGAGAGACAACAAAGTCAAAGTTAAAGTCATTTAAAGTGTTTACACTAAGGAAACTGCACTTGAAATGACAAGACAGGAACAAGATGAGGCTTTTGCATTTGCTTTAAGTAGAGTAATGACTGTTCAGGTTCTGTTTCCAGTCATGGATGGTTTAAAGCGAATTACCTTAAGTCATCTCCTGATTAAGTTGATTAAGACTACATGATCAAATTTGCATACAGTGAAAAACTGTCTTGACCTGCTGTAACAATGCTCTTGTATTGAATTTATATTCTGATTCATAAGTATAAGCATGTGTGCTCCTTACATGCAAGTGTAAAGTACTGCAGGTTTTCTCTCTGTTAAGTACTATTTTTTGTAAACGTGATCCTTTTGCCCACTACTAAATTAATTATAACAACAATACCTGGTTACTGGCGCTGGGAATGTGTGGAGATTTAGATATGGGGATAAAGCATCCCAAAGCAGCCTAATCATGACTCATCTAGATAAGTTGGAATCATTAGAAAACCACGAGCATTTTAGTTCATTTTAGTTGTTGTTTTTTTTTTCTTTTTTGGCCAGAATGCTGCAAGCCTGCAGGACATTGACAAAGCCTCTCAACGTTTATGTGTCTGAGACCATTTGCTGGCTTCAAACGCCCTGAAAAGTTGTTTTCTTAATCAGCTTCTTGCTGACCGGTGGGACCATTCAAATTTTCGGGCAACTTTAAATTGTTTTGGCAATTTAACAAAAAAAAACATTTTGGTTTTTTCACAGCGTTGAGAGATCAGTTGAAACTTCTGAATACAAAGTCTTGAATGATTTTAGATCTTCAACAGTAAATCATAAAAAAAAAAGGTGAATGTTTTAAAGTGATAATGTTCTTTATAAGTCCCCTGAATGTGACATCTGCTACCCATCACATGAGCCACATTCAACAATGTACCTGCCCTACAACGATGACGTGCAGCTTTCACCCCTGAGCACTGATGTCTCTGGCTTGAGTCTTCTTCCAAGTCTGATACAATGGACCCCTTAAATATTAACCCAACAAGGCTTTGGATTCAGCTATAAGGTGAATAAATGTAATAGGACAGTAAAGATAAAGAACGACTGGTATCCTTAACGCTAATCTCATAATCCACAGGAGACATGCCTGCCACTTTTATCCAGACTGATAAATGCCAGTGTACTTGCGGATGCTGTTTGGACAGAAAGACATGAGTGAACGCTGCAAAGATCCATTAAGCTGGGAATTACAGAGTGATTAGATTAAAGCAAACATGTTTAACTCTAGGAGCGACTTTGGATTTTGACTTTGACTTTTCCTTCGACTTTGATCACTGAAACCCTCAGTCATCAAATCCATAACCAATTTTCACAGGACGTATTAAACTCAGTTAATTGCATTTGCAACTTATCTTACTAAAACCAAATAAAGCTTTAGATTCAAGCTTTAGGAGCGGCGTCCTAGTTGGCTTATGTCTCCGGGGTTATTGATCACTCTGTTTTGGGATTTACTGTGATGCATTATTCAGTGGAAGCCCACAGGCCACGCAGTTGCAGCATCCTCCTGGACTCACGGGCTCTGGCTTCTTCTTCAAATTCAATGTGTTGCTGCAACAGGGCATCTATGAACATTTTTATTACTGTGATCCATACTTGTATTGAATGTTTGTAGTGCCTGTTCATCAGCACATAAATCTGCAGCCACACGCATCCTGATGAGAACTGTCGCCGTTTAAAACGCAGAAAAGAAGGAAAGCCCTCGTGTGTGTATTACAAAAGGAAGGTTTCAATGATAAAGGTGCCATTCTGTCAAAGTTTTTGGCAGAATTTATTTCCCCTGAGACTCGTTCAACGTTCGCTGATGCTTTCTGGGTGTGCAGGGATCGAAGATGAGGGCGGGGCATTGCAAAATGTTATCCAGTCAAACAATTTTTGTTAAAGAGAGGTCAATCTTATATCCCATCTTTGCAGATTTTTCCTTCAGATCATGTTCGTATGTGACGATACTGCCGCATGCTGCAACAACAAATGCCATGTTTGTTGATTTAGTTTTCCTTTAGTTACAAACGTTCAACACAAAAATCCTTTACTGCAGCTGGACAGTCTGGAAAGCAACATTTTACTGCATATTTAAACAACACGCCACAAGAATGATGTTCACGAGAAGCGGGTGGTTTCCCAGCTAACCAGCGTCTATCTCTGTGAGACAGGAGATGACGGCGTTCTGGAAGCACAAAGACAGAATGTCGTGTGTGAGTGAGTGACCGGGGACGATGAAAGCAGCGGATCCAGGCAACGTTCACATCAGCTTTGTCTTGCAGGTGTTCGCTTTCCGGGACATCCAACCCCTCCTGCGCCGCACAGACATGCTACGTCGCTGATTGCCAGCCGCTGCATGCAAGAGCTTCGGAGATAAGATGCCGAAACAGCAGCAGGGTGACTGCACTTGTGTGCAGCTCGCTGACTTGGAGGATCAGAGCTATCCTGAAGCTGAGTTACTGAAGTATGATGATGAAAATGATCCTGCAGTTAGTTTACAGAATACAAAGTGTAGCGCATGTGGGATTAGAACATGGACACACTGTCTGACTTTTACCCATCACTCTAAACTCAGACTAAGTTTAGAGCCTGATTCCCCCATTCAGGAAGAGGAAGAGCCTGAGGTGGACAAATTATTGACAGCTATAACGTGTTTTTGTGCTCTGTACTCACCGTCTCTCCACGTTGACCAGGGTGTCCGGGAAGCCCGTCTTTTCCAGCTGGACCCTGTTAGGAAAGAATCCACATATACTTGGTGCTTTCATTATTATTATGCTCATCGATAAATACACAAAATGCTCTATTTCTTTTCACGCTATATGGTTTTATTCTCATTGCAGGTGCAATATAGAGTCTAAATGTAATTTTAAGAGAGGAAAATATGTCGCTGGATACCTGGAATACTAATGGAAAAATAATAGGTTCTGTTTTTTGTTTATTTTTTGTGAAAGAAACAACATCACTGGGCTGAGAAGCAGCTATGAATCTAACTGGGATCAATAGTTGGAAATTACCACTTGTCTCTTGTTTATACTGGGCAGTGAGAAAATGGGTTCTGCTTCAATAACAGTTAGACTGATCATCTCTGCACAGAATTAGGGATATTGCTGTGTATTACAGCACCCCATCAATTCCTCAAACTGAATCAATAGTGAGTTATAATTTTTGCAAACTAGGGCGATTTGCCATTCCAACATCAGGGAAAAGGAAAGGAAAAATACTGTAGACCTGAAACACTGAGAAGCAGGAGTCCCATTTCCAGGCAATTTGGACATTTTCTAAAATGCATCCAAGACTAAAATCTGCAGCGTGTCATGTATGTGAACGATTAGTTCACAGACACAAGCACAAAAGAAGTGACTACCTTTGTCTTTGTCTTCTGACTGACCAACTTCATCGTGTTTAGAAAATATATATATAAAAAAAAAAGAAATATTGGTTTGATGCTAAATACTAAAAATGGGAGAGGCATGTTCCCATTGCACTCAACTTTAGTACAGTCAACTGTATTTATTGGAGTTTTTAGTTCAGAGGACAAAATTCGGGTGTTGTTTGAATCAAGTACTGGAGACTAATTCACTGACATCTGGACAATACAACACAGTCTGCACAGCATCATAGTTTGAGAACGGTTTAGGGAATCAGGGCCAATGCCGCAGATGAAGCAGCTACCTCAGATGGACGCTCCCACTACTGACTGTGTGTTTCTGGCATTAGTCAAAATTATTCCTTTACAATTTTAAAATAAAATTAAGTTGGTCAGTGAAGACAAAAACCAATCCTTTTATATTTGTGTCTGCAAATCATCAAATTACAGATTTAAAACTACCCCATTTTGGGGGGGAAATGGGGTTTGCAGATGCAAATCATGTCGCTGGTGTGTAGATGATGTTACAGTCAGGTAGCTACGGTGTCTCCGGGAATACTTACAGGGGGTCCCTTTGGTCCAGGGAAGCCCACTGGTCCCTGTGGTCCTTGAGGTCCCTGCAATCAACAAACAGACAGTTGTTCTGATTACGGATGCAAAAACAATAATCTTACACTATAGATTACTACGTTACGTAACAAGAAAACCCGATACAAACATTAAAACACATTTGCAACCTCAGAAAACAGGTGTATCATAACTAATGCTGCCTCAGGTCGATTAAGCTGATGAATGCTATTCAGTAAAACAAACTGAACTAAACTAAATTAAATGCAACGTCATCAAGTCAGTCCTTGCACTACGGTAGGCAGTCCCAGCTAAAAAAGTACTTTTGGTGAGCTGATGAGCAGCAGAACACATGAGGAGGTTTCGATCACACTCCTTTGTACTTCCAGTCAACGAAATGAGCACTCGAGAAAGAAATGTGGAAGGTATTCAAAAGTTATTCTGACTATTTACTTGTGATAATACGGAGTAAAAGCTATAATTTATTCATCTCACGGTATCATTATAATGGTTGAGTGCTGTGGTAGCACTTTTGGGAAGAAAAATAAAAACCTTAAGGAAAGAAATGGCAGCTAGCAAACCTGGGTATAAATGTTGATGCCTATCTATTGTAATGTATTAAAAAGCTGAATGTTGTCAAGAAAATAAGCTTACTTTTAGTTTATGAACTGATTCTCTCTTTAATTTCTCTCATCTGTGTTGAACATTTTCACAGAATGACTGAAAATCGTTCATTTTGAACACAAGGCTGCAGCTTTCGGAGCTTTCGGAGAACCTGATCGTTAGTGGGTGGAGGGCAATCCTGAGATTCAAAGAAGTTGTATTTCATATATCCAGACTGGACCCTTTACTCTCATGGTTGCCTATCGGCGCATCTTTCAAAACGTTATGAAGTTTTCAATAAAGCTGAACTCTCTCATTCTTAAAGGCCAGAGGGGGGAAAAAATGAAGCAAACAAAGAGCGCAGTTTTTTTGAGCGAGTCTTAACATTACTTTCAAAACTTAGGATGGTCACAAGTGTCCTTCTTGCAAGCAAGCATTTGTAGAAGTAGACCTAAGCCCACTTTAGGTTGTATTTCAGCCTTGCTTGGCAGTGGAAACACTGGACGGCATGTCAGTCTTTCATTGCACTGCACATGACTCAGCCACATCTATTCCTGCAGCCAGCTGAGACCAGTAAATTAGCTGGATTACAAACATATCTTAAGACCTAGATGACTTAATTGCTTGCTACCAAACTCAGATGAGACTGACGCTGTTGTCTTTGGATCTGAGAGCTTCAGACATCGACTGTCCAGTCATGCAGGTAACTTCAACCACATGACTACATGAAGACCAGGGAAACCTCATCTCTTCTGCTAATCTTCATCTGAACTCTTGCTGGACCATTTTGGATCAGATGAAATCCATTTTAAGACACTATATGAATAAATTATTGCAGAAGTAGCATTTGCTACGGACTCTGGGATAGAAACTTTTTTATTTTTGCAATGCTACAAAGGTGGAACAAGGCAGGTCTGGAAACTTGTTTTATGTGTGATTTAAAGGACAAGTCCTGGTCAAAAATAACTCCATGATTTGTTTAATTATTACGTTTTTGGTTTTTTTCTAGTTTCTATTTCATCTTTACTTATTTTCTTGTCTATTGTTTATCAGAAACCCCATCGGGAATAAAAGCGAATGCTGTACAGGGACTTCAAGGCAAATAAACTTGTTGTGTCTTCTAATTTAATCAGCGTTAATCTTCTCTAAACACATCTGAAAGTATACTGATTTATTTCAAGATAAAATACTTTGAATGGGTTGGATGTAATGCCATTGACTTTAAAATAATATACCATTAAGCGTCACATAGAAGCGCAAACACAGAGTAGGTATGTTTTGGACTTACTCTCTCACCAGGCGGGCCTGGGGGGCCGTCATTGCCTGCTGTGCCCTGCAACACACAACAAATCATCAAGTTCAACGTTATATTTAGCACTATTTGGACATGGTGCAGAACATCTTTGATGCGGGTCTGGATGGGAGCAGAAATCTGTGGTGAATGCACTCCTCAGGGTTATTAGACCTTTAACCCAACACAACCCAGACTGATTAACAACAATCAGCATCCAGTGTGTTTACATGGACAACAAAACAAAAAGTCTGCCATTTAAACAGTGACCTTAATCTGAATAATGTCACATTTGAAATAAACAACAAACACATTCAGAAATGTGGGTTATTCCAATTAAAGTCACATTACTGAAGTTAACACTAGAAATGTAAACACATTAATCAAAAAATAACATCCTGTTGGAGTTTTTAGTCGATTTCGCAGCAATGAGGGACCCACACGTGGCCGTTACAACAGTGTGCACATGCAGCACTAAAGAAATGAACAAATTGTGATTTAAGATTTTGCCAAATTAGGCACAAAACATTCACGGGTAAGAAATTGTGTTTTGAGCTGTTGCATTAAATTCTAAAGGCAAACCTTTATTCAAAGTAGGTGGACAGGAAAGGGGGGAAGACATGCATGAAAAAGCAACAGGCTTCTTTGACCCGGCGCTGCCTGCTCGAGGGCAACTGCCCCTGTAAGCGGCGGCCGCTCAAACCCACTGAGCTCTGCAGGGCCCGAAGGCTGTCACACCTCTACAACTGCAATATGGGATGGAGATTCACAAACCAGCCCAGTTAAAAACCTTAATTAGACTACTGTCTTATTTGGAATGAGGTCAACAATGAGATCCGTCTTGTCCATGTAAGCATGTTTGTAAACTGAGTTTCAGTTGTGATCCGCAAGGCGTCGTTACCTTGGGACCAGGTTTCCCTGTTGGACCTCTAGCTCCTCGAGCACCACGAGGACCCTGAAGAAAAACAAAAAAATAAAAAATCGGATCAGTCCTTAACAATACTTACGTTGCTTCATGTAGATTGCTTGTTTTTTTTGTTTTTCTAAATAGAAAATAAAAAAGCTTAAACATGGTTTTAATAAAAGCAGGAGCTGGACCCACCGTTGGACCTCTTTGCCCTCTGGGACCAGCTTTGCCTGCAACACCCTGTTAGAGAAAAGACAAATATTTTAGTGACATAAACCTGTCGCCTGTCTGTCCTTTTGCATCATCATTCAATTTTTACTGCACCTTAATAAGCTGCTGCTGGAAATGACTAAATATACTGCAGAGCAAGCACAGAAAAGTTTGTTCACTTTCCGAAATATACGCCTCTGAGTCCTACAAATGACATCAATCAGCAATTACATAACCTTTTTTAATTTTTTTTTTATTTTAACCATCTCGTGCATTGCCTAGCACCATGGTACAAATCTACGTAGGGAATACCAAAAAACTGAAAGTTATAAATTATAACCTAAACTATTTGTAAATGACAGGTCTTATCATCACAGAAATGGCAATAGCAGAATACTGGAGTTGTTGATAGATTATTGTCTTTAAAAATGTCAACAAAAATAAGGCTGACAGAGCTGCAAGGAGATGAGGGAAGGAGCGACGAGGGAGGCTGGAGCTGCTCAGGGCAGCGGAGGAAAATGGAGAGAGAGTTTTGAGGTATCTGCCGCAGAGCGCTGTTTTAAAGTGGAGAGAATCCCCCACCAATTAAAGGTGACGTGTCATAAACAAAGTCACTCTTCTGGGCTTGACAGCATATATTTGGGTGTATGAAGTCACCAGCAACTCAAACAAACACAGTCCTGACACTTTGATACCTGGAAATGTCTCAGTCAGGTGTTCCGATTTGCAGGAGATTAGAGCGTCATATTCCCACTTTAGAGGGGGATTATCCAGCTGCATTCACTGTACCTGAGCCGGAATTTGAAACCCATTTTCTCTTTCTTTTGGTGTTGCTATTAACAACAAATGTTTATAGCTTAATTTATAACTTAGATACAAAAACATTATTATTAGTCATAATTTATGTAATAATTGCTCAGGAGTCATGTTCTGAGTCTCTGGAAACTAGAGACAACTTGTATCGTAATACATGGTTTATGATTCAAATCTGATTATATTTAATTTAATTAAAAGTAGGTTTTTATTCTTTTATTTTACACAATAGGCTCATACTTCCGTGAACAGTACTGAACTAACTGGTCATATCGTGCATTTTTTTGTACGTTTTTGACATTTTCTATTGTCGTTTTTCTGCTAAAACGAAGACTTGTTAAAACTTTTTCTGTGCTGTTTCGGGTGCAATGCTACTAAAATGATTTCTGCTGGTAATTCTGGCACAGTTTAAGCATCAGTTATGATGATTAACCGTGATAACAAAAACTGGTTTACATTTAGGAGCAAATGACTGAATTTTCCGCAGCTTTATTCAAGCCTGAATTAGACCACAAATCCAGAAAGAGACACACTTTGAAACTGAAATGAAGAAAGTAAGAAGAAAGGACTTGGTGTTTGTTAACAACGGATGACATAATCCCTGACGTGTCACTGTGAAGGAGTGTCTCTGCACCCTGGGCATTGAACTGTTGAACTCGGGGGGACATCCATATTGGTTAGTGGAGAGTTCACCTAACTGATAACGCTGCATGTGACGTCACCTTGGCTTAGACATTTCGACCACTCCTCTCTGCTACACTTTCAACAATCTGGCAAATTATTGCATTTGTGTCATTGCATTTATTTACTTCTCAGTTGTTAATAGTAGTATACTGCAGCAATATAATTTCCTTCTGGGGATTAATAAGGTATAATTGAAATAAACTCAATTTATCGCCATAGGGAGACCAGGCGGTAAATGATTGGGAAGATGGGGATCAAGGGCTTTACTTTAGATGACACTGTTTATGTGAATAAGTCTATATGGCTGCAAGGTTCACAATTTTTATTGTTATTATTATTTCATATTTTGTGGCTCTAGTGGCTGTTATTGGACAGGTAATGAGTGCAGAGAGAGAGAGAGAGAGAGAGATGTAAGACACACAGCAAACGGCCATAAGCTGGGCACTGAGCTTGGGACGGATGCGTATGTACTGTGACCTCCGTGCATGAGGCTCATGTTTGATTACTAGAGTTATCTAGCATCCCAGACTGAAAGTATTTTAACAGGAAATGTCTTATGGTGCAGTTTTAGATCCATAAGGTGCTAACTTTCATTAATTTGCCTTAACCTTATCATATGACAAAACATTTCTCCTCAAGGTTTGGTTTGTTTCGTTGCTATTAATAATTCAGTAAAAAACAAAAACATGCATTGACCACAGATTAATATCATATGATTTTGTTTACTTAATTAAAAAAGATACTGATGTGTTCAGTCCATCTCTGAATGATGAAAGCAATGATTTATTCAGATCTTTGCGCCTGATGAAAACACAACATCGTCCAGATCTTTCCTCCTCATCCCAACACTCACGTTTTGTGCCAGATGCCTTCATGATAACATTCAACTCTCTGTTAAGGGGTCTGTGTTTTTCTTACCCTTGCTCCTTTCTCGCCATTAGCTCCAGGAAACCCAGGGAAGCCGCTCGAGCCCTGACAAAAAGACAAGACGACGTCACGGAGGTAAATGAGACAAACGGGAGAGAGGTCATACGGGTCAGTACACGCATTAATAAAAGCGTATGTATTGATTTGCAGTCAAGACGGATGTTATCTAACGCCTTGCACAGTTAGTCCTTTGTTTTTATGTAAAATACCACCAACCTCAAACATATAAAGGATCACAAACAACTCTCTACTTTGGCTTCACTAACTAACATTATTAATACAAATGACATGTTTTAAAGAACGTAATCGCTCTCCACAGGGTCATAAAGCTTTGTGAAAGAGAAGAAATGTTTTGGCAAATAAACACATGGAGAACACCTGCTCACTAGCAGACATAGAAGATGATTTTACTACAAAACATATTGCACAAGATGGATGTAAACACAAAATTTAATGAAATGATTCTTGCTTTATTCATACTTCATGAAGAAGGCTGAAGCGCAGCTTACCGATTCTGTCGAACCTCCCCACGTGTAGCATTGGGACATTTCATAAAATCAAATCAATGAGAAACCTTCACTTCTGCCACATCTAAGATTTCAGCATCACTACACCATGTCACCTTTATGACCATATGGTTTACAAGCAGTAATTTATGTAAAATAGTAAAAATCCCTTTCAGACTGAGCCATTCTATGATTTAAACGATGACAACTTCAGTAAATGACTAAAATGGTGCTGAAATTTCTTTCTGAAACCTCTAAAGACACAGTACAAGCACACTAGAGTTTGGTGCTTTCACCGTTAGAACGAAAGGAGAACATGGTCTGTACAAATGCCAGGGTAAATGTGACGCTTTCACAGCTGACAGTACAAGCTCACCTTAGGTCCTTGTCGTCCAGGGTAGCCTGGCAATCCCGGGACACCCAGTTTACCCTGAGAGACATAAACAACACGCGTAAGAGCAGATCCACAGTTCTAGAAAACCCAGGGCTGGGTTTAAAAAAACAAAAAAACAACTAAAACTAAAAGATCACCGTTACCTTCTCTCCAGCTGGACCTAGAGGTCCTGACTCCCCGCTGGGACCAGCTCTGCCTTTTGGCCCCTCTGGGCCATCTTCTCCACGGGGCCCAATCATACCAATCTCACCCTGTGTTATGTAAAACGTGCACAGAAAATCTCACACAATGTAGTAGGCTCCATGTACAGAGTACAGACAATACCAGACATGCGTAATGGATAACTGATCGTGTTATTTCATTCACACTCCTTACCCGGTCACCCTTGATTCCCATGTCCCCTTTGAAACCTGGGAAACCGTCCTCACCCTAAAGGGAGGGGGGAAAAAAAAAAGAATTGATGAGGTAGTTGCTTTTTGTTTATTTCACAACAATTTCATTTAAATTATTGTCTAATCCCCCAACAAGAGAGCTCACTCTTCAGTTGGGGGACAAGAGATCAATAGCAACATCAATTCACTCTCTGTGAATTGATGTTGCTATCTGGTGGCCGGATGGTGAAACAGCACAAGCAAAAGGACTAATACTGCCTGAGCTTTAAGACGTATGCTAGTTAAATACTCCCACACCGACTGGTTTTATTCGTTACCGTGGATAAGCAAACATAATAAAAGTTATGGCAAATGCTCAGAGATACTTTGAAGAGGAATTCACTGGACTATATATTATAAATATAATGCAGATAAATCATATTTCATGCAACGTGTGCATGTGGCGAAACTTTGAGGTGGCAGAAGGGATCCTGATGGACGGTACTTCGGCCTGCTCCTTGTCTTTGATGCACCAAGCAGCATAAGGATGGCATGACAGCAACTCGCAACATGAAGAAAACTCAGATATACACACACCTGAGGTAAAGCACATCCTTTATTCATGACAAAACATTTCTCCTCAAGGTTTGTGCTTTTGAGTCTTTGCTATTAATAATTCAGTGTAAAAAAAAAAAAAAAAAAGGAAATGACATCCAGAGGGAACAACACCCTTCAGCCAGATGATAGATTTTATGGAGCCACATTACAGTTTTGATCTGCAATGAAAAAATGATATTAAAAAAAACAAAAAAAAACTAAAAAAACTTAGTTTAAATTCTAAACACAGTTGCATACTTCAAAAAGTGCTTGAGATTGATTGTAACATTCTTTCAAACCAAACGTGTGGAGTGGCAGCTTTACATGGACCACAGCGGGACTCGGGGTCGCGTCATGAAAGTTTCCGTCCTCACTGAGGAATGCTATCGACTGACCTCTGCATGCTGCTCGGCTCGCAGCGGCTGTCTGCTGCAGCTCAAAAGAAGTTCTAAAGTGTCAAAGCCGAGCCGACAGGTACACAGCCTGCGCTTCCACAAAGAATATCTGTGACACGAATATATTTACAGCCACCTCTCAAACTATGTACAATAGTTGTGGATGTTTGCCTTTACTATAAAGTGAAGTTTAAAAAAAAAAACAACAAAAAAAAAAACTTTTCCGTATATTATTCAAATGCATGCAGGAGATTTGACAGACTGAAAGAAACTCATTAAATTTCCTTATAATTTATTTTTTTTACATGTAATGTTGGGTGGCGAGCGTTTTCTGCTAAAATAACATTGATTGTATGATATTTTTTTTAATTTCACTTTGCATCTAATGGTGTGGCTTTAATTAGTAAAACTGGTGAGTGATCAAGAGTGTACCTTCTCTCCCTTTGACCCCTTCAGCCCACGGACACCATCAGCTCCCTATTGAAGAGGAACCACAGATGAATAATAAAACAAAACATTGTTGCTTGACAGAATAAAAGACAAGAATTGCCTCCTAATGAGGGATAATAAAGGTGGCAGGTCAATCAAATGCAGACACCAAATAAATAAATAAGTAATCATACCTTGACGCCACGAGGGCCAGGATAACCGATAGGACCTTGGGGACCTAGTGGACCCTGGTGCAAAGAATTAGTGCATGATTACGGCAAGAAAAGCCGGGCCTTTAAATGTTTGTTCTAATCTTTTCTCCAAAACCATTAAGGACTTTGTATTTGAATCGCAGACTGGCCCAAAGGCATTTTTGATTACGAGGCAACTAAATGTGCTTTACATTTAAAAGCCAAGCACCCAAACAGAAGGACAAGCAAGCGTTTTTACCAACTAGAACCCACATTTCACAAAAGGTTCATCATTGTATCACATTTGATTGTGATATGAGACACGTGCATTATCATTCATCCATGAAAGAGGCCAAAGGGAAAACATCTGCTATTGTTAAAAACAACACGAAACCCCCAAGAAGACATGAGTGATGAGTAACATCATTTTGGTTCTTTATTTAACTGAAACATGGTATTAATCTCAACAAATAGCCATTCAGCCATTTAAAGACACTTACTTGGGCTCCTTTCTCTCCAGGTGGACCTTCTTTACCCGGATGACCCTGTAAAATAAAATGTCACACAGCAGTTACAAGTGGTCGCCGCAGTCATGTCTTACTCACATTATGATCTGTATGTATTTCAGATAATATTTGTTGTAGATGCAATGCAAAGCACAGAGTATGACAACAAAAGGATAACCAACTAAATCCAAACGAATCATTTAGGATCAACGCTCAATAATGTTGGAGTCATTTTAAAGTGTGTTTTCGTTACAAGAGCGCAAATTAAAATAACATAAGAGACACTAAAATACCAGTACAGCAATCATGACTAAAATTTTTAATAATAGTTACTTGATGCCAATTAGTAATGTCTAAATGGTAGAACAGGTCTTAAAATGCACTTTCTGAAATGATTAACTGTGAACACCTGGCACTTCCAACATGAGGAGTGAGACTGGGGCGCAGAGATGTAAATCAGTAGGCTGCGGGGCCTGTGGGCATCTCAGGAAGGCCTGACATGAGCAACAACAGGTCTGAATAACAAATCCCCTAGGCCCTTTATGATATTTATGCTGATGAAAAATGCCTTGCAAGATTTCTGAGGCACAGGACTCTCATATTTCACGAGAAGGTTTCCTGTACACCAAAAGGCCGAATCTATCAAAATGCAGTCTAGCTGCAAATTTCATCGCACGATGCAGCATGCTCATCCAACATGTAATTTATTCTTGCAAATAATTTAGTACATGCATATGATAGAAGTTATGTGGAGATTACTGATTATTACAAGCAATATTTCAAGTGAAGCATCGCTCCTGCTAACATATTACACAAAGCTCTGCAAGGTCTTGTATCCAGCAGCCTGCTTGGTGATAAATGGTCTTCCCAGGGCTATCTGACAGAATTACACCCTATTCCAATGCAAATGGCTTCATGGGGAAATCACAGGTGAGACCTGGACTCGGATTAAACCTGTGGCTACAATATCTCTGCTTCTGCAAGCAGCTCAACCGGATCAACCTGCACCCAGTGTCAATATAAATTGGAAAGCTGTGTCAATCATCTGCAAATCCTTTAAATCATTCACCTATTTGAAAATAGAAGCGAACTGCTGATTCAATTTTAAAACTGAAAACTTAAAAAAAAAAAAAGTCTTATTTTGAAATTGATGCATTCAATCTAGTTTGAAAAAGTTGTGACAGAGACAACAAATGATATGTACAGTCTGGTGACACACGTGCTGCTGTGGAGAACATTTTCCTCATTAGGGAAAGTCTAGTTTATTTCAAGTCAAGTCATGTCCAGGCTACATGAGCGATTTTACAGTTGCATTGATCCCCCTGTTCTGCAGCATAGAGGCTTGGACTTCAAACCGTTAGTCACATCTGGGTTTCAACTTTGCTATTTTGATGCACTGAAGGATAAAATAGTTCAAACAGATAAAACAGAATGCTTTTGCGCTTCTAGATCCGGTTTCCCCCGTGGCGTTTTACGAGTATTGGAATGACGCTCCGATGCAACCACCAGAGCCAGAGACTCGTGCTGGACGCCTTCATTTGCATAAAGTTGAACCACGCCAAACTCCTGATGCCCTTCTCTGCATTTTCAAGAATACTTGCTTGAATGGGGTCTACCCAAATGATTCGTTGCTTGTAATGGACACTGGCTGCAAGAGTACCTTCCATATGTACACACATATATATATAGATATATGTATATTTATATATTTATATTACATATTTTTATATATGAGTGAACTGGTGTCATTTAAATGACAGAAGTAGTGTCAGTTGTCTATTGCGTGTGATATTAATATGTTAAGGAAATAAGTGCACGCACAGGAGGCCCATCAGCTCCAGGTAATCCAGGCAGCCCCGACCTGCCCTGAGGTCCCTGCACAAAGGAAAGACAAAAAGCAAATTATATCACTGGTCCGAAACTGACAATAAGTTTTAATATCCTCTGTCACTGTTCCCATACATCAACAGCCTCTCGCGACATCTAGCAACTTCAATATTTTTCTTGACTTGAGGAAAGTTAGTTTATAATTCATT
Organism: Xenentodon cancila; assembly: GCA_014839995.1. Classification (NCBI taxonomy): domain Eukaryota; kingdom Metazoa; phylum Chordata; class Actinopteri; order Beloniformes; family Belonidae; genus Xenentodon; species Xenentodon cancila. Next base: position 8,964,188 of record CM026216.1, on the reverse strand, counting down.
TTGAGAAAAATTCATGTTGTTCATGTTGTCTTTATATAATTATCAGTTAAGTAGACATGTAGAAACACAAAGACATAAGTAGACATGTAGAAAAAAAAAGAAAAACATATATTAGTTAGGAGTTGACAGAGTTTGACCGTGTAACCTTTTATGAAGCTAAAATAGAAAAGAAATATACTAAATTTAATTTACTGTAAAAGCAATACTGAAAAATAGGATACTGATTATGTCTTCTTCTGGAATAATATCTTATTTCTACATATTTTTATTGATCTTAAAGCTTAAGTTATGTTTTGTGTCTTATATTATTAATACTGTACTTTAATATAACTATTGATATTTACAGAATAACAATAAAGAAAATTGAAAAACATACTTTTTCTCCAGGTGGTCCAATGGGGCCCTGAGGACCAGGAAGACCCTATAAAGCAAGATACACATTGATAGAAATGAGCTTCTGTCACTATAGCAACGGCAAGCATGCGCCAACACACAACCTGAATAAAGCTGAATAAACTGAAGAGTTTGTTGGAGCTGTAAATACTTGAGCTGCTACAGGAAAGTCAGGCTTGTGTGGGTGTCTCTTAGTGGGCATATTAGCATTTGGTGTGTTTGTTGAACTGAATACACTTAAATATTTGTTCATGCATTTCTGAGTGGCGGCCTGATGTGTGCCAGTGTGTCAGCGTGCGTGTCTCCGAGTCGCAGGGTAATTTGAGGCACTGACGCCTGCTCCAGCAGGTGTGGCAGCTCTGCGGGAATTTCATCGTGAATATGATGCTTTCAACCCCCCCCAAACCTCTGCTGTTTTAGGATACAAAATAAAATAAAATAAAAGCTATTTATATGTTTATGTACTTATGTGTTACATTTCCAAGGGCATGAAAAGGTTAAAAAAAACAGTGAATAGGAAATTAAAAGCTCAAAATGAAGATGAGACTTTGAAATAAACTTAAAGAATTGCAGCATTGTCAGTCAGAGCTGGAAATACATATATAATTAGGACACTCTTTAAGAATTAGGCTGCGTCCAACGTAAACGACTTCCTCACAGCACATGGTGAACTTGCAGATAGGAATAAAGATTTAGGGAAGCGAATCTCTGGCTACCTTGTTCTATTTACACTTCAGGCAGCGCACAAACCACACACCCCGACAAGTATACGGGCCCTGATACGCACGTGCAAATGCCTCTGCACTTTACTTTGTCTTTGCTGTCGTCCGGGTATTTACGCGCTGTGTGACGGATTTACTCACCTGTGTTCCAGGGATTCCCTGCTGCCCGGGTGGGCCTGGCTCCCCTTGTGGTCCCTGTAAATGATACAGACGGTCCATATTGAACACTTATCTTTCAAATCATACTAATCAAACTTTAAGTAAAATAAATTACTTTGGTCCAAAGTTACAATTCCATTAGCTGGTTTCACTGCCACAAGGGCTCAAAATAAGCAACTGAAAAGTTGCACACAAATTTGCGTCTTTGTGAAGCAGAAACATCCGGACTATGAGAAATATTGATCATGACTGTTTATGTGTAATGTGATGATGCAAGGAGGTTAGACGAGATCTTTACGCTACCTGCCAGAAGCATTCCCGTTCACGCAGCATCAGCTGCTCCACGACTTACAGTCCTTTTGTTAACACATGTTTTGGCACACCTATCCCAATTCCTCTCGGTTATTTACAACAATTATTAATTACTGACTTTTGTGTTTAATGCCGGTTTTACATTGATCCCATGAAAATGATCTTGTAAGACTTTGATTATATATTTGGCAGAAGAGGAAAGAGCAGCACACTGCTCTGAGGCGCAAGAGCAAACTTTAACCTCACAGCTGTGCATCCTGAAGGTGTTTTGAACGGCTTCACACAGACGGTGCAACTATGAATGAAAAAGCTTTCTGCAGCGCTGCCAAAAGGGACATGCCCTGGTCTGTTTACTGAGAGGAAGTTGTGTTTGTACCATATTTCCTTTGGGACCTGGAGGCCCGTCAACTCCGGCAACACCCTGCAGAGGACAGATCAGGAAGGACTCGTGATTTGTCATATTGATTACAAGACGCAATATCAGAGGTGGGGAATGTGAAAGTCATGGTACGTACAGGGGCTCCAGGGGGTCCCGGAGCACCACGAGGTCCCAGCAAACCTCTAGGACCCTACAAAGAATGAAAGAAAGAGCAAAGACTTGGAAAATAAAAATTCTAGCCTCGAATAATAATGATACTGGTATTCAGAAGGCCTAACTGGATAGTTTGGTTGCTAAACTAAGAATCTGAATATCACTTCTTTGATAAAACAGATTTATGACCGTTTGGTGAAACAGCAGATAAGCCTTACACTCTCTCCAGCTAATCCTCTGGGCCCAATCTCTCCATCCTCGCCCTTAGGAAAGAAAAAGACAAGAGTCAGATAAATCTAATAAAATGGGCCTTTTTATTAGATTTTTTTAGGGTTAAAGATAAACTCTCTGCCTGCTGAATGAACAGTCACCCCCCAGCAGCTGCTGCCCGAGGGCCGAGCTGGTGAGATGCAGTTGATCCAAACAAGGACATCGCCGATCCACTTAAACTGAGTGCAGTTTTATGAAGAGTTTTAAAGAGTGATGAGGTAATATAGGAAGTACTTACTCTCTGTCCGTCGTCTCCAGGGGCCCCCGGTGGTCCCATCGGCCCCAGCTCTCCCTGCGTCGACGGGATAAAAGAGATGAAAAGAGGAGCTGGACTGCAAGTGATCTCCCCTCCTTTTATTAGCTGACTTAATATTTTTTTTGTTTTAAACCAATCTGCTAAAGTTTAATGTGCTGTTTTTGTGCATTTTTGTGGTATTTTTTTAATTAATTTTGCACTGCCTCAGCTAGAAATTTTACATTGAAAAACCTTTTTTATTCTTTTGTAATCACTTTTTACTCAGATGAACATTGATGTTTAATATGCTTTTTCATTTTACATTGCTACTTTTTTCTTTAAACTCAGAACATAATTAAACTTGTACTTTTCATCCAAAATGTGTAGGTCTAAAAACTGTAAGCACAAAATAATAACAGATAACAATATAGACTGATATTTTCCACAGACCAATAACAGTAACTTAGATTTAATTAATATTTAATTTTAATGGTAGTTGTTTTATTTTATATACATGTAGTATTGTTTAGTCTTTCCATTTATTTTGGTTATTGCAGATCTAGAAATATTAAAGTCTATTTTTTATTAAATTACTATTACACAACAGTTATTCAGACATCAAAGCAAAACTTAACAAGATCTTCACAGAATTACCAGTGATGTACTTCACTAGCGCTTTACTATATCTTAGAAAAAAAGAAATAAGGGGATTTAGTTTTATTTGCAAGTCTTTTTAAACCTCAAAAGATAAAACTCCCAGTTATTCATATAAAATATATAATCCAAAACAGCAACAGAGTAAACAATTCTTCAATTCAACAAAATTACAATTTTTTAAAGCAAGGATTTTGACAAACTTTGCTGGCGACATCCGTTGTTCCGTACTCACCCTGTGTCCCTTTTCACCAGGGAGCCCTGGAAGTCCATCAAATCCTCTGTCACCCTGTAAATAATCAGTAACAGATGCCATCAGACTCCACAGCATCACCAAACATTAGTTATGGTTCACTCACATCAAAACCTCCACTGCTTATCTTTTTAATGAAAAGTCTATCACTGGCATTCATACCTTGGCGCCTGACTCTCCGGGCATCCCGCGGGCGCCGTCTGCTCCGGGTCGACCCTTGAAACACAAGAAACATTCAGCCTATAATCACTGATTTACATGCAGCTAAACTTATCAATGTATTAAAACAAAAACATACCTGCATGCCAAAGATAATTTAATGTTTCTTCACCAGCATTTTTATTATCCTGTTATTTGTTAGATTTTGTTTATTTGTCCAATAAACTTGATTCTCATCAAACAAAAGCTAAAGATCCTTGGGTGCCAGGAGGGTTTGCTGGATTTTTCAAAGTCTTACAGTGACGATTAAATTTCAATAAGAAAAGCGATGAAGAGTTACTATACCCTCTGAAGTAACAAACACAGAGCAAAGTTAATTAATTCATGTTTTGGTATAATTCATAAACAACAACTAAAGTGAGAGTGGGAGTAACTAAGAATCATTACTAAAGTCCTTACTGCCAGTGCACAGTGAGATAACAAGAAACAAAAGCCAAATGAAAATCAATTACAACTCAAAGATACAATTATGCTGTTACTAATTCTCATTTTATGTTAACAGTGATGTTTAAATGAGTCTTTGAGACTTTAAACGCAGGTTAACTCGTAAAAATGGAATTCAAGTGAAACAGTGGATACGTGGCCACATCCTAAAATTGAAATTAAAGATTCTTTTATCAATTATTTGGGAATTAAAAGCAGCTAAGAGCTGACAATTTAATCAGGCTTGTGTTACTAAGTCACCAGTGGCTGGCGAATATTTGTTAGCATCCAATTGGGTCAAAATGTTTGGCTTTGTCGAGTGGCTGAACTGTGACACTAATTGCGTCCCACATCCATAGCCAATTTTTCCATTTTGGCATTTTCAGACAGATTAACCACCCAGCCATTGATCCGAGGATTGGACGCAGCACGGGCCTTTCAGCGCATATCAAGCAATTGTTTGTTGCAATAAAAATAATCTTCTTAGTGTTTGTGGAGTGATTAGAAGTGGAAACACAAACACGGGTGCTCGTGAGCACACACGCTGCGCTGTGTTGACTGACAGAGGTGAGCGAGTTCACTCACCCTTTTGCCAGATTTGCCAGCTTGTCCTGGAGGCCCTTGGATGCCACGCGGACCCTGTAAGGACACATAAGGACCATTCAGAGAGACGTCCTGTAACCTGGGATGTGGCCCTCAGTGGATCATCACTCCCTACTCACCTGAGGACCAGGGTCTCCAGATTCACCTTTCAGTCCACCAGCACCAGGTGGTCCCTGAAGAGAGAAAAAAACCCCCACAAACCACTTTTTGTAAACATTCTTTCTAAATTCTTATACCCAAATTACTCTTATTCCCAGGTACACCCTGGGGAAGTCACCCGAGTCATACAGAAACAAACAACCACGCCCGCCAGCGTTCCTATGGACAATTTTTGACTCATCAATCAACCTAACATGCTAGTTTCGGAGCTGTTAGAGGAAGCTGGAGAAGCCGCCAAGTGGAAACCATTTAAACTGTTCACTCAAATTAATAAAAAGCAGAGGGGTGATCCGGTGGACTGCCGGTGGATCCTGTTCAGGGTGAACCCCTGCTGTTTTCCCAAAGAGAGAGAAGGCCGTTAACACAGAAAACAAGCAGCAGGGGGCGACATTTCTTTAAATATGTAGAGAACGTGACTATAAGGGGAAATTAATCCTCCCAATCCTCTTACCAATGCTACATAAAGGACCTGGAAACATTACAATGCAATAATATCATACAATGATATCATTTAGTTGTTACTCATTATTGCCTTGCAGCGCCCACAAACACTGATGCACAATCGAGTAAAAAGTTTGTTTTAACCGTATTAAATAAACCGGTCTTTGAAACTGTTCTGGGAGCAGAAAATATCTTAACATGGAATGAGAAGCTGCTGTTCCTGGGAGAGACCAGGAACATGGACTGGAACGTGCCTACAGACAAGTATGCACTGACTTCTGGATTATGGGCCGGCATTTTAAAGTCATAAAGTCTTTATTTCATCCATCGTTTTTGTAGCTGCTTGTTGCCATATCATTTTAAACAGACATACTGAAGAGGGTACATTTAACAGAGGGGAACTCTCTGTGTCTTTTGTGGGGTCTTTTCCTGGGGATAAGCACTGGATCATGTATCAACAAGCCCAAGAAACAAGAGTGAGGGGGGGGTTGGGGGTGGCTAAGAAACAACACCTGAAAGGTACTGTGTCCTCTGAACAACGTTTCACAACGTGCAATCTCCTCTCTGCTATCTGTAACTTTTTTTTTCTAGAAAATACTGAATACACAAGCAAACAGAAGAGGATCCCAGTCCTTCCACAGCCACACATGTTAAAGGTAACATCAGTGAAAATGAGGAAAATTAAGTTAATGCACTGAATTCTGCAAAATGGGACATATCTGCAGTGCTACTGTATGCATAACACAACAAGCTTTGCCTGAATAATCCAGATGGGTTATTATTGTGAGTGATGCATGACAACAAATGACACTTACTAAGACCGAGCGGTGAAATCTCTAAAAACAACAACTCACCACTGGCCCGGATCTTCCAGTCAAACCCATCGGCCCAGGGGGTCCCCTCATAGCCAGCTGTAGGGCAGAAAAACGGTTTTCAGAAACAGCAAATCCATTCAGGAAAAAGCTGCTGCGCATCTTTATTCATGCACAAATTATGCAGCAAATGCAGGGCACAAAATGAAAACTTGTAAAACTATCATGTCACTTGGATTGTTATAATTTCTTGTCCTGCTTTTAGCATGTTGCATTGCATGCTTTTAGTTGGTTTTTTTTTTCCTTGTTTGAAACATTTTAGAGGTAATTAATAAACTTTCTCTGTATTTGACTTTAAGCTGTTCCTCATTGAAAGTATCCACACTCTTAGCTATTATCTTATGACAGATTTCCATCAAATCCATATCATCATTTCTCTCTACTTATCTTCTAATTCTTTAACCGGATGTTGTTTTCTTGTGACAAAAGAAACCCAAATGAATATCCACATTTCAGTTTAAGGACTAACTGTATAACTAATGTGGGAGTCATGTGGATCAACAGCTCTCTTGTATCCCTCACCGACGTCCTCGCTTCCTGTAACTGCCCACCGTTTCTCATACAAACACAAAAATACATTTTCTACACCTGTTGGTCTCCCCCACCCGTGCAAGAAAACCCCTAAAGTATTTTTTAACTCCTTCTCCTGCGTGTCCATCTGCTCAAAATAGCATTTTTTAAAGTGGTAAAAAGCTGCTCTGCCCGTCTCCTTTTAGCCCCACGAAGCCAATGAAAGGCAACGCAACCCCCTCGGCTCCTCAACAAAATACTTTCATCTTCCTTCCTCTTCGAGCCCGCCACTCCCTCCAGCTGCGTGAGAAGAAAGACGGGGCTCAGGGTTTGTCCATCCCCGAGTCCTCTCTACTCACTCTGGCCTGGGAGAGGATGGCCTGCGCTTGGGCTTCTTGGGCCGACACCACTGGACCTTTCTCGCCATCGCCACCGAAACGAAACTGTTCAACACACAAACGCAGCTCACTGTTTTCACAACTTGTGTTATATGCTGTTAGTCCAGGAAAATAGCCTGGTTGGGGATTTATACAATGAAAAGACTGTACTTGTGTGAACACTTACAGGCAGCATCAGCATGGTACCAGGAGGTCCTGGTAAACCATCAGCACCAGGGAGACCGGCACGGCCAGGAGGACCCTGAATTACAGACAAAAAACAACTTCAAATCAATAAAAATAATCAGCTTTAAAAAGACAAAGGGTGCAAGTGGCTCTTCTGTGATCATAAAAATAAAATAAAATCTAAATCTGAATACTCATGACATGTTTGTGTTATTATATATAAACTTTGCCATCTTCTTTGTCCCTTCAGAATAAACAGATTATGTTGAGCCAACTGTAGGCAAAAGAAATATAATGTGTAAAACACGTGCCTCCATAATCTGAGATTTTGCTTTTAGAAAAAAAAAAAAAAAAAGCAAATGTTTTGGTTATTTTCAAATTGAGCTCTATATGCTGTTAACTGTAGCAGACATATGGAACAACACACACACACACACACACACACACACACACACACACACACACACACACACCTCCCTAAGCTCCTCCTACTCTAGCAATATTATGCAAAAGCTGTTTTTGACAAAAAACACAGCTGTGTATCATAATGCTAAAATGCCAACATGCAGTATTCTGTATGTGAACAACTGCACAATCTGCGGTATCCGATAAATAACAAGAAGGCGTGCTACTTCTGGGAAATAGTCCAGTATACAACTGACCGGTTTACCTTACATATTGCATCCCATAATACAATGTTTATCTCAGAGAAAGACACATTAGAGTAGCCACATGACTGGCTTCCAATTTTTCCTTAACTTTTAAAGTGGCATTTTAAAAACAATGATTGACAGAGCAGTATAAAGTGCATACTCTACTTGTGGGTTGTATGCAGTCCTTAGCACTGACATGTTAAATCCCACTAACTGTACGTTCAGTCCCATCAGCCAGGTAATGGCAAACAGTCAAAAAATAAGTGTGTAAGAAAATGAGCTTACCGGAAAAAAAAAAAAAAAGCTGCACATGTCATCACCACACTTTTGATTGCATCACTGTGCTCAATAAATGTGTATTCAAATGGACATCTGCATTTTGACTGATTATGATTAGATGTGCTTCAAGATCAATTATTGGAAGCTGTTAAGAAAATACATACATACATTTCAATCCAAAGTTCAAAAGTTAAGCAGACCAAAGGCCTTTTTGACTGCAAGACTCTTGTTTTGAATTAGACTTAAATATCCGTTCCAACTACTTTCTGTTGCTTTATTCTAGTGAACAGGGAATCCACTGTCCATATCTCTGTTTTGCTCATTAAGTATAAACACAAATTACGTTGTACAATAAATAAATAAATGTAAAAGAACTAAAGAAAAGAAAATGTAAAAAAAAAAAATTAATTCTGGCTGTTTGGTTTGGAGACTTAAACATGAACTTACTCTATCACCAGGATCTCCAGAAGGGCCTGGGGGTCCCTGTAGCCCTGAGGGTCCTGGAAGACCCTACAAAATAAATAAATAATAATTTATTGTTATGTACCATAATTTACCAACATGCCTGCTCATTAAGTATAAGAAATAAATGGGTATAATTATGATCAAGTATAAAACACTGTTTTGTTTTAATTTTTATACTCACAGCTGGGCCTGGTGGACCTGGTGGTCCTTCGATCAGCATTCCCTTAAAGACACAAACACCTTGTTTTACGCTACAAAATTTGTTGTGTGCAACATCAGCAACAGAAACCTTTTAAGGAAGATCCAGCGCAACTTTCAGGATGAACAAATCTGCTTTGTTAAATGATTCTTTTGAAAGCATCTTAAAACTACACAACAGTAAAACTGGTGCACAAGACTTTCACTGTGATTTAATACAGGGAGAGAAAAACTGGAAAACTCACTCTCAAAATAGTACTTTAAACAAAGTATAAGACATTGTAAAAGCGATAATAACTTTAACTTTTTGAACCTTACTGGTTCAATAACAGCCGGCTCGCCCTTCTCACCCTTCTGGCCAAAAACTGCATCAGCACCAGCAACCTGCAATCACAAGGCACAGGAAGAAGTGGCATCCTTACAAGATGGTTAAACTCCACAACTTAAAGTGGTATTAATGAGCAATGATGACTAAAGAAGGAGTAAAAGCAATACGTGGGAATGCTTGAACAAGTTTGAATGAGATAAGTATCATATACACCAACTACCACAGCTATTTCATAGACAGAGTGAATCACAAATAATAGATCATATGACACTGTGGAACAAAACGGGCAAAGTGTTAGTCCCATAGAGCAAGAACGGATCTCTATTCATGCTTGAAATGGAGCAAAACTGTCATTGCATTGCCATTGAGCAGTGTGGCTAATTTTTCATAAAACATGAGCAACACCAACAAAGTTATCAATGTGGAGTTTTATTGTTGTGTGCAACACTGCAAGTGACTAAACCAAATCAAGTCTCTGGACTTTGGTTTAATCAGTAGTGGGACAAGACTAGTGCCTTGCATAGATGGTGAAGGTGGGGTACAAATAATAAAAATACAAATAAAATGAGATGAATGACTAGCATGTTACAATAATCAAAAGCATGTAAGCACAGATCAGGGCAGAAAGGCTGTTTGTGTGCACTATGCACAGTTTCCAGTAATTTACTGATTTTACTTGATACTACTTTACTTTATTTCAAGTCCAGAAGGGGAGGTGCATCTTGCTGAGATGCTGCTCGTTAAAATAGCTGAAGAGGAGACTGAGGGATTTGATCCAGCTCTTGAGAGCTGAGTGGGTGGAGAGGTGTAGTGGAGCCCGTTGGGTGTTTATGGGCATGGACGTATGTTGTGCAAACATCTACTGATTGAAGGCTGCTTGAACTGGTAAAATGTACGACGTCACACTCTTTATAACCAAACACAGATGCATGCATCGTCCCCGTCATGGCTCTGGGTCATTGAGTGTCCAGTCACTCACCAGTGAAACAGCAGAAGTATAGATATGCATATGACAAGGCCACACTCAACATGTCAATGACACATTTCCCATACCAAGCAACTAGAAGACATGCACTGGGAAGAAGGAGTAAGTCCCTGTTGCGTACTTTTCATGCACACACCCCGCTGTCACCAGGTCAGGATTTCATACTTACAGTACTTTCAGACACGTCGGTTTCAGCAGCTACCCCAGGCCCCACCTCATCCTCATGCACAGTTGGGGGTTTGGGTGGGGCTGTTCCATACTCATCATACGCCCCATAATCATACAACCTGCTGTCAACCTCGCCCAAATCATATTCCTTTAGGTCATATTCCTTAAAGTCATATGCTTCAGCACCAACATCCAAGTTGTCCACCGTTTCTAGGACAGTGTCGGGTTCTGGAGCAATGGGAGTGGCCTCGGTGAAGTATGCACCGACAACATCCTCCTCCACAGCCTTCTGGGTAAGCAAAGAAGGAGTCCAAGGTAAAGAAGGAGGAATTAATATTGAGCAACCAAGGAAACAGGAATGTTAGTTAAGCAATTGAGGCAGATAATATTTAAGATGCTATCAAAGCAAAATGCACATGTATTCAGTATGATATGCAGAAACTCCTAACAGTTACAACACTTTATTTTTCCATAAAGCATTGGACAGTCATGTTAACTCCGCCCTCTTTTCTTTCACTTCGTACAACTGCACGTGTCATACTGATACAAAGAAACGCTGTCTGATGTATAAAAGCAATTTACATACACATCAAATTAATGATCAAATTACAGCAGCTGTGCACCAAGACAAAGTTTGCCTGCAGTACTCTGTATTTGGCACATGTACTGCAACCACAAACGCTTGGCACAGCTTTCACTTTCATTCGAATTCATTGTGATCACTGTGGATTTAAACTGTGAGAATGACAAAGTGGATGCAATCACACGTTTGTTATTGGCAGGACGCTGCACTGCTACATCTTTTATTTAAAATAGCCTGCATAATTACATCCAGTTTGTCAGTCAATGCGACAGACAAAGCATGATGATAGCAGGCTGTAGGGAGAGTTTAGCCCGGCTGATCACAGTTCTCTTCAAGGTAGTTAGCAGAACTAATGATCGACGCCAAGCTCGTGACATGATGGACAATGAGACATATATTGTTTTTGCAAATGTTATTATCTGTCAATGGCTGTAGTTAAGAAATATGACAGCAGCTCAAATCAATTGTTGATGTGGCTTTTAAGCCAGAAGAGCTGATGTGAGTGATGATGCAATATTGGCCAAATATCTATTCTAAGTATTACAAATAAAAAAAGAAAAAGAAAACAAAAGGAAGCATGATTTTATCCCATCAAATGACAGCCAGAGCTTTATTTTAAATGATCAAACACAGAATGCGGCGAGAGTGAATTAGACAAGAAGGCAACTTGCAGCATCTCAGAACATCTAAGGTCCCATGTCCATCAGTTCTGCCACATACCAGAATATAAGCGAGTCAAAAGACACACATTCACTGAATAGTTGTGTCTTCGTCAACTCATACCACGTACTTCCTCGGGTAAAATCTTCCTGGCTCATATTCCCAAAAACATCAAACAAAGTAGACAAAAATGAAAAGGAAAGTTACCTCATTGGTTTCACTCGTGGCAAAGGGGGTCTGAGTCTGAGTACCTTCTACAGTTCCGTAGTCAATGTCTGTATTGTAATCTCCTTCTAAATTGTTTAGCTGAATCATGTTGAAAAAACAACAACAACAACAAAACAAAAGGAAAGAAGAATCAGGGTTAACAAACAAAAGTCAAACCAGATGTTATTTGCTAGGGGTCATCTAAAGCCGGCTACAGGCTCTGCTACTTCTACTTAGAAGAGGTTAGGGAGCTGCGTATGCCATCACAGATTTTCCATTCAGAATTCAGGGCAGGAAGATCTTGATGGGATTTGATCTTTTTGTTTGGATAATTGTTTACCCTATAACTGCCTCTGCGTTGTGCCGGCGCTGTGGCCTGGTAGCCAGGTCGTCTCTTCTTAGAGGCAAATATTTTAGCAGGTGATATTTTGGCAGCCAAGATCTTTAAGGGTTTGGACTTAGTTTTAATGTGGGGCTTTCTGGTCTTCTTCGTTTTCATGGTGACACTACGTTTCTTTCTCTGAAAGAGGTGACGGCAACAAAGAACACCAAGTTTAACAATGATTTTCAAAGCACACACCGCAACTGCTCTGCAGAGTCTTTTTCCAACATAGCTGTCAGAACCCATTGGCTGAAACTACAGCTCAGTCACACACCTGGATGTTTCATGTGATGCACAGGAAGGTTCAGAGGTCGTACAATCCCAAATCAGAAAAAGTTAGTATAGTTTGGAAAATAAAATTAAGAAGAAGTTCAGTTTTATTTTTATTGATTGTATATAGTATAAACCACATAGATGTCGTGTTTTGCCTCACAAGTTTAATTTAAGTTTTGTAATATAAAATCATTCCTGCCGTTCAGGCCTGCAAAACAACTAACCTTTTATGACTTTCTAATGTTGCAAATTGCTTCCCACGACACAGAAAAAAAGGGAGATCAAACAATGAACCATTTTAGGTTTTATTTTCTTCCAATTCTACCAGAAAAAGTCTTGGATTTTATAAAATATCAGGGTACTGTTATTTAAAACAAATAATTCTGCCACCATAGAAGTGTACACTATCTTTGCCAAGGGCACTGATGCAACTTTTGCCATCTCAAAGCTGACTTTTGACGACCGTCTGGATAGTCCTTTTTGTCAATTATCCATAGCATACAGTGTCCATTTCTTAAAAAAATAAAAAAAATTCTGGAACAATTCACTTAAATACCAATTTCCACTCTGTGATGATCCATCCCAGATGCCTCTGAGCCCAGAGATGTCAACACCACCTCTGGAGGAAATTATTGGCAGATATCATTTTTCTAGATGAAGGAGCTCATGGCAATCTAACGAGGGCTGCAGTGGGTGCTGTGCCCGTTTAAGGAGCCCATTTATGTCTATGTGTTGCACTGCACACTATCATATCGGCACTGCGCCAGGCTGCAGCACGTGGAAATGTTCCAGTAAAAAAAAGTTCAACCTGCACATGACATCCCCTCTGTTTTCACAGTAAGATGTTCTGCTGGAGTGATCAACTATCTGAAGCCTCACTACGACTCTCCTCAAAAGTTTGTCAAACTACTCAGCCTGAAGTACATCTGAAAACAATCAGCGCTGCAGCTCACAAACTCTCCCAGCTGTTTACTTTGTTTACGGGGTGTCATGGAGCCATACTAAATTAAACTAAGCCTTGAGTTTGTTGCTGATGGGTACAAAGATACAAAGGTACAGCGTCTGCAACTTGAAAACCAGTTCACTAACCACTTCCACCTACTGACATCATCTGTTGACAGCGTTTTTATCTCATCACCATCTCCAGCTGCTTTCATATCAATTATTTCTGGAATGTGTTACAGGCCTTAAATCCAAGAATGAAACCATTTTAACAAATTAAAGAAGATTGAGGCAAAAAAATATGAAATATCTTGGGTTGATACTGTCTACACTGAAATGTGATATAATGTGAATATACAGTGTACTCCATATGTTTTATTGTGCTTATTTTCTCATCGTTTCTAGTCCATTGTTCCCTGACTTTTTCTGATTTGGAGCTGTAGATACATACATAGATACATATCAGTCTGACACAGACACGACAACACACATAAACAAAAACATTTGCATTCAGCAACTCTTTGCAGCTATTGCAGTAATTAAACAAGTGACGTATTGAGCTTCATTCAGCTAATATGCTATAACACATACAATAGTTTTAAGGATATGCTGAAATGCAAAAACACACTTAAAGCAGGTGGCCTTCCCAGGGAAGGACACAGACTCATAAAACAGACACAAGGACGACTAACATAAAATCTGTGTGTTTACATGCTCACTCAGATATTTTTTGCACCAGTGCCGAACTGTCAGGTGAGAATATTAGCAGAAGCATATCCAACCTGGGTTGCAACTTTTGTTTCTTACTTAGACAAACTTTAGGACAAACATTGTCGTGGCACTAAATTACTGAGAGTCCACGTAAACACCAGGTCACAGACTGAGACAAGGGATGGATGACTGACATAATGATAATAATTCCCTTTTTTTTATTTACCTGTGGTTCAGAATACTCATCGGTCGGAGTGGTGTCTGTTCCTTCCTCAGTGTATTCATAGTACTGAGAGTAATCTAAATCAGTAGTATACTGGAGGGTATGAGGGAGACGGAAGAGAGAAGGAGAGGAAAGAAAGGTGGAGGTTTTAGTGTTAGCAGTAGCATCCAGGATGCAGGGTGAGATTTCAGCGGGAGGATGATACACATAGTATATATCATCTTCATATTCTGCAATTTGTTCAAAATTAAAGTTAAATCATCATCTATTATGCCATGTAGCAAAAAAATATTACCAAAAAGCATAACAGAAGTTTCCAACTGCACTGCTTGGCATATATTAATCAGTGCAACTGTATTGAAAATGCATTTAGATGTGACCACATATAGCTCAGTTGGTTGAGCACCGGTACGTGTACAGGGGTCGCAGGTTTGAATCCCAGCCTGTGGCTGGATTTACTGAGTGTTTTTCTCCTCTCTCTCTACCCAGACTTCTTGTTAGACACTTTCAAAATAAAGGCCAATAGAGCCACAAATTAATCTTTAAAAAAATGCTTTTAGAATAGAAAGTCAATATAACTTTGTCTGACAGTAATCGATACGGATAAAATAACAGCACCATTCTAAATGCTGCAAAACACACAGTGCAATAATGAAAGTTAATATGCACTGTATTCTTAAGACATGGAGCACAATAACTTAAAATGCATAATTATTTACTGATAAGAATTAAGAGTTACTATCGCTAAAATAAATATAAGGGTTTAATCCTTAGTTAACCGCCTTACTATTATGAAAAATGGGCAAACAAATTCATAGCTGGGCTTTTTACAAAGTACATAAAATGAATAAAAACAGCAGAGACCTCAACCATAAATGTATCAGCTGCACTGAAGGGTAAATTATCATGGACTCTCTCACAGAAAGCATGAAAATTACACACTTCAAAGTTCAGCTGGAACACCGAGGTCTGCTGCAGAAAAGGCACATCTTCATTGTGTCACGTTGCCTTTAGCACATCCATATTTCACGTCCACATGGAAGTAACGTCTGAATGTGACAGCATGCTTACATATTAAAAGTTCTAGCATTAATAGGCAGGTTAGGTGTTATCAGTAATTATATGAAAAAACACAGCCATTAAATTTGTACTTTGGGTCAGACAGATTACTACATTTTAGTAAGGAGCCACTTATTAATATCTTTATGGGGACAGTTAAGCAAACATCCTGTAGAAGTTCAGAATAACGCTGATTTATTTCTGTTTATGTCCAGCTTAAATGAATTGTCTATCTTTGACAGTTGCTTCGAATTTACTCACAAAAAATATATACAAAGAAATGTGAGTAAAGACTTGGTGTTAATAGCCGTTGATACTGCATCCTTATGTAAAATACTGAAGCAATGCAGGAAAAGACTAGAATGGAAGAACAGGTAACCGTGTCAGCTTTAATATAACTTCAGTACTTCAGTAAAGATGCTGAAGCAGATGCACACAGAAAAGCACCGGTATTTCTATAGTAAAATCATTGGTAGACATGTTTAATATATCACAATATCTGCCTGCAAAGTGACACTAAGTAGGACTGATAATTAAGTAAAGTCTACCAAGGGTGTCTCTGAAAGAATGGTGAGCATAAACGAATGCACATGTTACAGTGAAGCTCTTCTATTCCTCCTGTTTTAAAATGAAATTCAGAGTAAAATGTAAAAGAATCAGCAGCCTTGACTGGTTCCTTGTGGAACCTCCCCACCCGGCCTGGTTCACTGACCTCTTCCTCTGGCTCCTGGGCCTGTAGGGACTCACTGTGGGGGGTGTCACAGTCTGGGCTGTAATGTTCACAGTAGTCGTATGCTGCTTTGGGGTCATCAACAATCAGAAACTGCTGGATGTCACCCTGCAGAAAACAGAAACCAACGTTGCATTAGGTTTATATTCATTTAAACACAGATTTCTTTCACTTGTAGTATTTTATGTCAGATTATATGCACACTTGAAAGAGTACACTCGAGAAATCAACATTCTGACTTTTATTTATTTATTTTGCATGTGGATTACCTCCACTTACAAATGTAAGAGCTGATGGAACCACATCATAATCAACCAGATGAGGCTACAAAGGAAGGTCATGTCTCATCTTGTTCATGCTCCCACACATCGTGGCTAAAGCAGGATAAATGAAAATCTTAAACCCCAGAGCAGATGTCTAATGTCCCTACTTTCTTGGAGTCTGGCAAAGCGGTTTTAATGTACCAGCCAGCTACAGTTTCAAGGATAGTTGTATTACTATTTAGTCTTCAGACGTTGCTGCTGCAGTATTATTTTTGTGTTTAAGTTTAAACAGTAATTTTGCCAAAGTATTTAAATGGAACTAAGAGATTTAATTTATTATATGTAAACAAAGACAACACAAGCATTTGTCTTCCTCTTTTAGAAGCAAATTGATCGGTCAAGCCTGAATTAACTACTGCATTTCTAATTTACATACCACGACCACATGTCTTAATTTTTAAGCACAGCCAAAGGGAGCTGTTCTGAAACTCTGCAAAAATAGCAGTTTGTAAAAAAAAAGAAAAAATCAGCAAACATCATGAATACACACAGAAAAATATGTAAAATCAATTAAGGAAGGACCCAAAACAAAAAAAGAAGAAAAAAATCCAAGTAGGATGGGACAGAAAAGGAAATAAAAAATAAAAAATAAAATGTTTTCTTTATTGAGACAACCTCACAAAGCTCGAAGTCGTTCCAACACTGTCACCCTTTGTCATCAATCCTTCAGTCAAAGTACACAGCTTAACACAAGACGGCAAAAATAGTGGTGAAAGCATGTGGATGTTTCACTGGAGCCTGTAATTGTCTGAACTGAGTTCCTGCAGGCTGGTATTTGACTCTTCACACACAGACAGCTGACGGGGGTTCTGAGGAGGTGGAGTGAGGGGCGTGTCTTCAGTTGGCGAGTTCGGCAGGTGAGTGTATGGGGAGATGCCTGAGGCCAAAGGTGAAATCCCGATTCCCTTGTGCGAGAAGGCACAATATAGATTGAAGAAGAGAAAGGAGGACTGGCATGAAATGCAAGAGAAACCCTGCAAGCTGTGACTTGCCAATGTGTGTGTTAATGTGTGTCTGTGAATGTGTGTGGTGTTTTCCTTGTGTTGAAAAAAGCATATCTATGGATCCTCAGTATGAATTGTAGTGTAAACATCCATCTGCTAAGACATGTTCATTAGCAATTAGCACTTAGTTTGACATCCCAGAGAATCGTCCTTGAAGCCTCATTAGGTCACTTCACTTCATCTCTGTAGCGCCCTCACTGTGCTGTGTTTATAGAGGCAGGGCAGCAAAACACGTTGCTATATATATATATATATATATATAAAACAAAGTGCTATTTTAAAGTCTGCTCAAATAATAAGTTTCACATCAATGAGTATGTCTTTTAATAAATATAAACCTGCATTAAAGAAAAAACAGCCACATTCTGACCACTTGCACTTAACATATAATCACTCAACCCACACTGTTGTGTAAAACTTCAACCCAGAATGTAGAGATCAGTGATTCCCAACCGGTAGGTCGGGACCCAAAGTAGGTCACAGACATGTTTTCAGTGGGTCGAGGGCCTTGGCCTTAGGTGAAGGTAAAGCTCAGATAAAGCTACGTATTTTTGAGCCTTTTTGTAACTACTGCTCAGTTGCACGTTTTTATATTTCATGTTTGTGTATGAAAATACTGTTACCATTGTACAATAAATAATAAATTTGAGAAGGTTAATATTTTCCTCTATTCGGATCATGGCTAGTCGTTAAGAAGTGATGGCGAGACCCGAAGTCATAGCAGTTGAGAACCACTGGTATAGATAATAATACCATGCTGACTCAATGAGCACTGGGCAGCTGGGCTGCTAATAGTCCACCCAGCATGGTTAATCCAAGCATGCACCATCCTACCCATGAAGGACCCCCAGAAACAAGCAATCCCATCCAACTACCAGCAAATAACATGTCTCCCAACATGGTGGCTCCTGTTAGACCTCATACCAGCTAAGTTAAGCAGGTTCATTTCTCCACATGTGAGCAGACCCCAGATAGTAAGTAGAAGTAACTATAGAGGAGCCAAGTAACAACTACTTCTAGTGGGCTGAGCCTATGACTCAATGCTACACTCATGGATACTGGAATTAAGTTTCTTCTGCACAGACAAGTGTCTGCAACGGTGTCCCACAGGGTTCAGTGTTAGGGCCAATCTTATTCAATTTGTACATGTAGCCCTTGGGAAGTATTATCTAGAACCATGGCATCAATTTTCATTGCTATGCTGATGATACACAGCTGTATTTGTCTATGAAGCCAGGTGTAACCGAACTGTAAAACCTCAGCCAAACTTCAGCCAGGATGTCCACAAACCTTTTGCTTCTAAATTCAAATTAAACCAAGGTTATTGTTTTTGGTCCCAAACACGTTAGGGGGGGATTAGATGATGTTGTGCTGGCCTCCAATACATCTGTATGAAGTTATTTTTCGGTAAGGATTTGTCATTTAAATAGCTTATTAATCAGATTTGTTAGACAGCGGTTTTTCATCTCCATAATATTGCAACAATTAGGAGCATTTTCTCCCAGAGTGATGCTGAAAAACTATGATGTAGATTTGGAGGACAGCTTTCTGTTATCAGGAACCATCACTATGAAACCAACAATCCAGTTTGGGTTAAGGAGGCTGACACCACCTCAACCTTTTAAACTAAACTTAAAACGTTTCTGTTTAATAAAGCATATAATTAGTACCTTAATGTGTTAGGACCAGTAGTCATAGCTGCAGCTGCAGGACCAGACTAGAACAGCTGGTCTTAAACACAGCTTCATCCTAGATCTGCTGTAGACCTGCTGCAGGGGGACCCCAACATGATCCACTGAGTGGTGCCCATCACCTCTTTTGCTCTCCTCTTCTTCTCTGTCCTTATTAAAAGTATTTCATAAGTATAATTGTGCTCCATTGTTCTAGTTAGTTGTGCTGGTCTGTCCCCTTTTTTTGTCTTCTATACATGTTTGCTGGCCAGAGCTTCCAGAGCTGCATCCTGACCTGCAGTCCCACCTCTGACCACCTCCGTATCTGCTGTTTATATAGTCGTCTCTGTAAATCACCAACTAACCATGTGTCAGTCAAACATACATAGAACTCTTAGTTCTCCAGCTGACAGATAATTAATACCAATATATCTTGTTTTTGTACCTTTCACAATATATCTGTGCCTCTCCTCTTTCTATTCTTCATTCTCTCCATCCCATTCTCCTTTTCCTAACCTGGATGGCCTTCGGCAGGAGGGTCCCCCCTTATGATCCAGGTCCTGCTCAAGGTTTCTTCCCTCTTAAAGGGGAGTTTTTCTTGGCACCGCTTAAGGTTTTTCTCCAACAAGAGGAGTTTTTTATTCCTGCTGTTGTTTAGGTAATAATTGTTCAGGGGTCAGGAGACAGCTTGTACTGTAATTGAAGCTATATAAATTATATATATAGCAAGAGATAAACAGCAAAAATACTGCACAGCACCCCCAAGTTGCCAGGTCTCAGGTAGAGACCCGGAGCTTGAAGCAGGGCGAACGTCCACAGAGGAATGGGTGAAGGTGGAGTCGTTGTTTGACTGAAAAAAGGATACAGCTATATAGATGCTATATTACACCAAGTAACCTCTGTTTTATCGATAACAATTATTTACTGTTGCTTTTGAAAAAAGACAAAACAGAACTGAAACCAAAATAGAACTGAACCAAATCTGCAGGGACATATATGTCTGCAACCATGAGTTTGAAGAAATGCAACCTAAAATAAAAAGATCAAGCCTTCCCCTGAGTCAAGCTGACGTGTATTACCTCATGTGTCACGCTGACCAACAGTGAATGCTTGAACCCTGCCTCGAATCAGCTCTAATTAGTCCCTGTCTGAGAGCCACCGGTCTGCACACAAACAGGCTGCGGAAACACAGAGGTCAACCAAAAACCGAATCACCCACCTTATGAAACTTCCCACCGTTTCATGCAAAATCACAAGAAATATGACTAAATACCAGGGGTGTATAGCTTCACTAATGCAGACTGGTGCCAGATTTTAATTTTAAATTGTTATGCAAAGCACAGAATTGCTTTTTTTTTTTTTTCATAAAGAATATTAGCATAAATCCACTCATACTGACTTTTGTGACACAACACCAACACCAGAGTAATGGTTAAATATACCATCTACTCTGTTGGGCAAATATGCACCGGTTCTGTGTATCGCAGCAAAGTTCAAAGTTATTGTGCACCTGCACTTTAAAGCAACTAAAATTACTTGTAATTTCCTCTACTGCAACCACTGCCACATTTCCAATGCCAATGGAAACTTAATATATGTATTAAACAGCTGTGAAATAACTGATATTTTTACATTTTACATCCTCTTTAAATTACATTTGCCCATGTATCTACATGTATGAATTAATTTGTTTTATAAAAGGGGCAACACACACCCCTAACAACTAAGCTCAATGACATTAATAGGAGAAAACAAGAAGGGTTAAACTAAATTTATCAAGTGTCAAATCAAAGTTTAAAGATTTATTTTTTACGTAAAGGTTAATGTAGGCACCTACAACACATGAGACAGATAATCACCACTACACTTGCCAGAGTGTCTGACAGATTTCCTTTTGTAAATACCACTCCTGCACACAGGTGTCTTCCTCTAATGGTTCAATAACCTGTCTTCCAAAGTAAAACCAGAGCACCTAAGAAGAACCATCCCATGGGGCCAAGATAAGAGAGAGTAAAAAAAAAAAGTCAACTTCAAGAAGGAGCACCGAGAAGGACAAACAGGAATTTAGAGAGAGCAGCTGGGATTGTCAGCTGGAAGACACCTGAGCTGAGCTACACCAAGGCCCTCATTGTGGGTTGCTTGGAGTAAAAAAAAGGAAAAAGCACTGAGTGAAGCCAGAACTCCAAAATATGCCCCCCAGGCTATAACATACAACAGCAGGCCCATGAGTTCTGCCTTAATGACTGTGGTGTCGGAGGTCAATGAGTACAAAGAGAGATGGAAAGAGAAACACGGGTCAAGGTCAACAACTAATACTTGAGAATCCTTGTAAAAATCAACTTGACACTCTATCACTGACACAGCTCACCACCTGAGTTTTCAAAGGATTTTAAATTCAAGTTGAAAAAAAGGACACGGTAGTACATTCAAACGTAAAGTAATAGGTGATATGAAACACTTTGTAATGATTATATTTTAAAATTGCTCCCTTGTTTTTTGCCTGTTTGCAGGGTTTTTTTTTAGACTCCTACTTTTACTTTGTTCTGCTGTTCAAACAATACTTAACTTGAAAAGCTCTGAACTGCAACACAAACAGGGGCAGAGTCAAAAAAAAAAAAGTATTTGGAGTACATTGCCATGACACATCATTTCCAAAATATACCCTCTTCCCTGACCTTCTTGTGTTCGCAAGGAACTGTGATTTAAAAAAAGGTCAAAGTAGGAGTATTGATTTACTAAACAAAGCTGCATGAAATGATCAACACTCTGCAATGTTTAGTTTGGCTTTGGTTGCTCTTTTGTGTTTTTGTCCACTAATATCCCCCTGTATGCCACAATTACAGTGAGTGCTGGGCATCATTGCCTGAATTAAACCAAATAGTCGTTAATTTTTTTTTTTTTTTGACATAACTTTGCCCGGGGCAAGATTACGGTCAGTTTAACCACGCTCACTTATAATTAGATAGCTTAATCAACTAATACAACCTAACTGGGGTTTGTGGGTTGCTCCAAAAGTCTGTTTAGTGCAATAACTATAGCGACTGGATTTTTTTTTTTCTCCATAAAGTAGGCCACTGCGCCGCAGCCAGCTGAGTGTGGTTTATAAAACAAGTAAACATCAGAATTAGTGACAGATCTGGACAAAACTTCAAAGTAGACAAGCCTTTGTTTATCATTTACACATGATTATCATTATAAAAACATGAAAAGTGCCATTTATAGTCATTTGCTTAAACTCTAAAGATATGAAGGCTACTTTTGCAACCAACACTGCAAGAAAAGAGACTTTAAGAATGTTTCCAAGCAACATTCACTACTAACAAATGTGCTTTTATTGGTGAGATGCATCTACTGATGATGTCCAGAACGTCAACAACTTTAGGCACAGGTATTTCTATACGACTGAGCTGGACACAGAGAAGTTATATCTGCCAGGGATGAACAGACAGGCTCATACATTTGGCACAGTAGGGAGGCCACAAGGTGGGGAAGGTGCAGAGGGAGAAGGTGGTGAGCAGGGAAGAGTATGCAGCCAGGGGAGGGGAGGGTGGATGAGGAAAAAAGGAAGGCCTGAAGGCGGAATGAAAGACTTCCATTCATCCGAGCCACATCCCTTTGGTGGTCGCCTCCAGCCGGTGGCAGGTATGAAAAGATGTTTATGAGAAATGCAGGTCAGCTTATGAAAACAAATGCTATAATCTGAAAAGAAGAAAGAATATTCACTAAATTAACAAGCCTTCATTTTCAAATTAAAGATTTATACAATAACATTTTACATTTGACACATTGCTTTCTGTCAAATAATAACATTCATTTATATGCTTATTAAATAATCAGAAAACCTCTGGCTATTGGAAAAAAATCAATAAGTCTGACATCATCCCTCATGATGAGCCAAGGCGTGCGTGCAGCAGGTTGGGTTACTTCCTTCCCTTGTACTAAGCATGCATACCTCAACATACACCCAAAATGCAATGAGGCCTATGGATCCCTGAGGACAGCAGGGACAGAAAACAGACAGGACACCTGATCCAAGAATAAAAAAAAAACCACACACACACAGAAGACTCTGTTAACCAACTTATGGTTCCTATTTTCAGCCTCTTCACTGGCACAACTCCCACCAAACACTCTGTTTGATACACATCCTGGCTCGTACGCCCCTCATCTAATCAAATCTAATCAAAACTGACTGAAATCAAATAAGTGTATGAAACTGTTCTCTACACCATAATCAGTTAAAATCCAACACCAGCAACATTTGCACGATAAATGGACAGTCCTAACTGAAATGCTTCATACATTTTTCTATTATTTTTATTTGATGGTCCATTCATTTTACAGTTTAGGCGTTGATTATGCCTGAGTCAGTTCAGTTAGCAGGAGTAATGCATGACGTTAAAATCTTCTGCACACTCCGGAAATTCTCCCAGACACGACATCCCGTCTCTGTGGATATGACGCTGAGACGAGAGCAGAAGCAGCACTCAGTCAAACATGGCATCAGTGCAATGACTCCTCATTCCTGCAGCAAACATTTCTAATACAGCCAGAACCGTCACTTCTGACCAGAGAAGTCCACGGACGCGAAGGCAATGCAGCGCCCATTAAATCCGTCCATGGTTTGAATGAACCTCTACACGAGCTGAGCCTCCAAGCAGGAAGAGCAGAATAGTAAATGCAATGATGAGCAACCGCAAACATGCTCAGAGAGAAAACCCCATTGACCCTATTCTTCAACGGTTGGCTCACTGTGTCAAGTGTAAATGGTAACCGCATGCAGTGACTTGTAGGTAACCTGAGACCTATTTGAAGCTGAACGTAGTACACAGACAAAAAGTGAAATGCTGTAGTTTTCAGGAGAATATGTTTACTTTGAATCGCATGCCAGCAAGTAGGAACAAGGGACTGGAAGGGTTTATGTAACGCTAAGAATAAACCATCAGGTGGAACATTTCATGTCTTATTATGTTAATTGGCAAAATCAGTAAAGGGACATGCACGTTAAAACTACAGTGGCATGACATTTAAAGGGCACATATGACTGATTTGTTCCCACCCTTTTTTCTGTTTTTCCGTGTTTGACAAACATACATTTGGAAGTCTGAGGTGACAACCAAATTAAACTCACATTGCTTGGGGCTGACTGAAAACATTTCATTTAGTTCAGGCTACTGTGACATCACAGACCCAAGACAGCAGATTTCCCGAACTCCCCCATCTTTATCTCCATCCAACCTTGCGTCATGTTGCATATGTTTTATGTCAGCAGGGGGTAACACAGAGGCGTAACACTAGTTTTCTGAAGAAGCGCAGTGGTGGAGTGTACCCTGAAGTGAAGTGACCAGCCCCAGCCCCCCTAAAGCCACCATTTATAAAAACAACTGTACGGATGTGTTTAGTTTTTTTTTGTACTGTTTTGTACTTTAAGCCTGTGATATTTGTCATGAACCTGTTGTTGAATCTGGGGTTCTTGGATAAAATCGAACATTTGTATCAGTTCTGCCATTTCTAGTTGAGTTTACAGAATTTTCAATCACATGTGGGTTTAAATCATTTGAAAGTCATTTTACCAGTAGAGTAACCAGTACACTTTACCCGCACTTTACCACTTCACAGTAGACTCTTTAACTCAAAAAAAAAAAAAACAAGTACAACAACACAATGACAAACAACAAAAATCTGTAAAAAAAAATCCCACATTTCTTTTTGGCAGAATCAAGTGGATTCCAGTGGTTTGTCAAAATAACTGTTGAACTAAGAAAACATATTCCACAAACAAATATATTCATTTAATAATGATAATAAATCCACCCATACAGTATCGACACCTGTTTCTTCCTATTCAGGGTCACCGGGACCTGCTGGAGCTTATTCCAGCTCTCGTCAGAAAAAAAGGCAGTGGTCTACCTTTGACAGGTTGCCCGTCCTTCTCAGGGTTACGCATAAACAAGCAACCGCACACACTCACTAAATCAGTTTAGAGTCGCCAATTAAGCTGGCCTACATGTCTTTGGACTGTAGGAGGAAGCTGGAGTTCCAGTAGAAAACGCACAAAAGCACAGAAACCCTCCTGATAAACTGACGTCGTACCCTTTTTGTCAATAGATGTTTGTAAGATCATTGCGATAAAGATGACAAAAATGCAAATTAACAGTGCCAGCAACACGAGGACTGAGCAGTTCAGTAATGGACGCATTTACACAAGCCACCATGTTTACCTGGAAAACCTCCTCATCCAGAAGTCTGGTGCCGAACACAGTGATGCCATTGGTGCTGATGGAGCCACTGTCGCTTCTCGGGAGAGGCTTGGTGATCTTCTTCTTACAGTCTACAATGATGGTGACGGTCTTCTTCTCCACGCTGATGCCTATACGGTGCCACCTGGTCAAAGAAGCAGAGATCAGGAATAAAAGAAGACAAGGTACAAGCAGCATAGAAGTCGTCTTTTTAATTTATCCGTTATGCCTATATCAGATGTCTCTCTCAACAAAGCAACCAATCTGCTCCTTCTTAACAAGCAGTGTGAAGGGTCAAGTCATGCATAATAAATGTTGATAAACTGTTTGTCTGGACCTTTACTGTATGTTTGTACATAGTGGACATTTTTCTAAAAAAAGGCCTTTTTGTCAAACTGAACTCAAAACTGACGTTTGTGGATGTGGTTTATAGGATAAAAAAAAAAATAGTATTTTTATGTTTGGGGAAGTGTTACAAGGCCATCTGTAGCCAAGTGTTTGGACTCCAGCCTCCCAGGAGTGGTAAACCAAGTCCCTTTTGATCGCATGAGAACCCAGCACAACCTCTAAGCTTCAAAAGCCATCTCTGACAGCAGCTAATATTAATCTTCCACATCCTCCGAAGAATGAGCCAGCAGATCCTCTCAGTAACGTTGCTGCTTGTCTGCTGCTCCCTGCAATTCACGTCTAGTAGCTTGAAAACTGCTGGAGACGTCATGTAAATGGATGGGAACGCCAGCGGTGACGGTGTAAGCGCCGCTGAACCGAACCAGCAAATTCTCGAGGGGAATGTTTTCCACGTCTGTTTGCGAACGGAATCAGAGCAAAAAAGTGGGTCATGCAGTGAGACAACGTGTGTGGTTTAACCAAAGATTGAATAAAGAAGAATACAGTTAATGTTGTGGAACAGCCTAGTCAGATTCCTGACCTTAATCCAATAGAAATGTTGTAGAAGTACGTGAAGCGAGGAGTTCACGAGAGGAAACCCACCAACACTGCAGACTGGACGCTGCTCTGTCCAGTTCAATGAGCTAAAATTCCTCCAAGCTGATGTGCAGAACGGATCAGCTGTTTCAGGAAACAGTCTGGCGTGATCCAACGCGTTTTCCTTTCTCATTTTAATGATCTATGCATCCATTCATCCACTTCTATACCAGTTCAATCCTGTACGGGGTCATTTTAATGATATGGTTCAATATTCCTCAGTAAATGCAAGATTGATGAGGTTTCAAACTTTCAAGCACCTGCACGTTTATTATAGTTTGATGCTTTAAATTCAAAGGGTCACACGGGATCCCACGTAGACTGTGACACCTCCCTTGTCTCTCAATCATTTTCCGCTGCACTTTGGAGCTCTTGCATACCAGGCAGCGGTGGACCACATTCTTGCCCTCACACTTTGGCCCTGTTTAACACAGGATTACACTCATTAAACTCCAAACTTAATCCTCCTTCTGGGTTACTCGGCATGACAGACATGGTGAACATTGTGGAAAGTGTGTGTCAAGATCCAGCATGGCCTGCCTTCCCCGAACAGGAGACACACAGTCAAAACATTGTTTTCCGAGGTGGAGGATGAGCCCTGCCAATGTTGCTTCTCAACGTGAGACCAGGAGACCAGTTTATTACAAAAATGGTGTATAATTGAATCATAAATGTCCAAATCATGTTATAAAAAGTGGAAACTGTTTTGAATGTAAGGCTTCTCAACTAATCTGTGCGCTCAGATTAGGGAAAAATGAACGTGCAACACTCTCTGGGCTTAACACTACAGCACAAAGGATTACTTGTCACCTTATACAGCAGAGAAGCATATGAAGACTTAAGTGAGTTTAAACAACATTCTTTAAGGTTTGTGGTCCATAATAATCAGAACTTGCCATATCAAACAGGAAATATAAACTCAGTCTTATGAGTGGCATGTTTACAGAACCACACACAGGATGCCAGAGCGCTACAAATGTGCAAATTCAACTTATGGTCACATTTCAAATGAGAGATTAATTTTTTTTTTTAATTTTTAAAAGTGTGTCTCTCGATTTCAGAAAAGCATAAAACGCCAAACACTGCAGAGTGTACGCAGAATGAGCCATCGAGGATTTCGACCTGGAACCAATTCAAACCAAGAAAAGCTCCAAAACTCTCCAAAGAGCATTTTTCATGAGACACTAGTTCACAGGAAGTGCATACACAAACAATTCAGCATACTAAACTAACACGGAGCTGGCTGAGAACACCGTTCCCTTCGCTTAAAAGCGCTCACAAAGCGCTAATTGTTGCCATGAGAGTTTTGGAGGATTTACCCATAATTCCCTCTGTTGTCATAACAGTGTACACACAAGATGTCATCTCCAGCTAATTTGGATCACAAAATATTGGCACTGGGCTCTTTGTCAAGTTCAGAAAACAAACACAGCATGTTTAGGATGAGGTGGAAATTTTATTTTTACATAACAAATGTGTAAAATCATTTTTCCAGATTGTGCATTTCTTGTGCATTTTCTTTATTCCATCTTTGTTCACCTGTTCTGTCCTGCACCACTGAGATCGACATCAGCTACATCAAAGCTCTGATTGACAGTTTTGGGACTTTTTTTTTTTTTAAACTTGGGACCAGATAATCAGGTTTATGCTAAAAGGTTAAGAACACCGTTTCTGTGAGCCCCCCTCTCTCTCTCCCTCTGAAATAACAGAGGCAGTGAGTTCATGGATGAGGTCAGCTTGCCCAAAACAGTCCTACTGTGGCCCAATAATCCAGTGACTCCTTGTCTGGCCTGTCTCTGTGCCCACAGACCCCCGATGAGAGGGATAATCCGGTGATGAGCGCCTGTGGTGCAGCAAGTGGGGAGCTCTGGGCTACTTTATTGCAGATTTTACAAAGACGTGATGTGTACGAGCAAATAAATGGACCAAAAACAGCGGTAGAAATGTGTCATACCTTCCATCAGCAAGATTGAGCGTGCGGAACAGGGGGTAGTCCTCCGGAGCAGGCTTGCCAGTCTGATCCTCATACAAGAAGACAGGTGAGCGTCCCACTTCCACACCCAACTGCTGGACTCCCTGCTCATTGTAAATGGACAGCAAGAAGGACTGGATTCCAGATTTGGGGCGGACAGTGGTCAGGATGGAGAAATCCTCTGGAAAAACACCACCTGCATGAGCAAAAGAGGAGGGGTGGAGCAGACAGGTGAACTGGTTAGAGGACATTTAACCGAGGACACGCCCAACCTAACACTGACAATAGGCTTAGCAGTTGTCCACTTCAGTGTTACAAGACATCAAGGTCAGATTTATACTCTTCAGTAATAATTAATGACAAGTCACAGTGTTTTACTATATAAAACATCATAAAGGTGCAAACTCTATTAAAGTACAGCAGTTATACACACAGAAGTGTCAGAAATGTAATCGTTGCATGAATACTTTTCTCAAAAATATGACTAAAAGATAGTAACAAAAAGCCTTTGTGCACAGCTGAGACACAATCAACAGTCTAAGACACACACACTCGTTTGAAAAAACACTAAAAATGCAAAATGCAAACAACAATAGAAGCTGAGTTTGTTCTTACCAGGCATTAACTGTGTGGTGGGGGCACTGATCTGGATCTGCTTGGCAACTCTGTAAGCTGAGTCTGGCTTCGATGCTCTTCGGTTTGCACAAAATCCCGATGTTTTTGTCACTCCTTCAGGGTAATTTTGAAACGCTAATACTTTTAGGACGTCCACTGGCTCTGCTGTTCAAAGAGCAAATGAAACATCCGTTAGATCATTGTACTGTTTTCAGCAGGAAACATCTGACCAGTCATAGATGCCTCTGCAAACTCCACATGGTTCAGTTTAATAAATGTTGTATGTTAACAGGTCACTGTCTCTGTGTTGTGCTGGCTAAATGACAAAATACAATTCCCACAAAGTGTGTCTAAATGCTTAAGCTTGCCAATCTGGCCATTAACTGCAGGCTCGTATAACAGGAAACGTCCATGAATGCCAAACACCACAATTAACAATGTGCCAACAGAGTTCTACATCTATCTCACCTGGATAGGTTTACCTGTAAAGAGTGCTTCAATCTGATCCACTTTACATAAAAGAGCCTGTGTGAGAGGCCACGGAGGCTCATGGGAACGTATAATAATCCTGCCTCCTAGTTGGAACGTCCTCACAGAACAAGTATTTGCTCAAATATTTCACCTTTTCTTATTCAAGCAGTTTCTAAGCCAAACAGAATGAAGTCATATAACAAACAATTGAATCCTTACTTCTATTGTTTCCAGCTCACTGGACGTCACAGTGGGCGGGTGTGAATAAAGCCCCATAATCAACTAAAATGAGGGCTCAAACTATTTTTTTTTTTTAAATGTAGCGATTTCAACCTAAAAACACCACTGTTGGATGTAATTTGTGTTAGGAGAAATGGATAAACGATGTGCCTGAAGGCATCGACACAACCTTTGTCATTAGACGGACCTTTGGTTGGCATCAGGATATCAGTTAAGGAATTCTGGTACAAGTTACTTGTTTGACAAATATTTTTGTCATTAATTATTAACACAGAGTAGACGTAAATCACTCCATTGCAATGTGTTGGTGCTACTCAGGGATTTTCATCTGAAAAAAAATCATGCTGACAGTTTTTTTTCATGTCACTTTATATGTTCATCCCAGTGCAGGTAAAAAGAGTTTATCCTCTTCAATACTGCATAAAAAAACAACAGTCCCAAAAATACACTCCACACCACAACTACCTCCAGTATCTTGCAAGCATCCACGACTTCTTTCATCCTCCATAACGAGGCTAAGCAGGAATACATGAATGTCATCATTGTGGAACCTGCACCGTCCAACGTTGCCCCTCTCAACTGATGACAGGGGAGAAAAATTCCCCAAAAATAAAAAAAAAAAAGAAAAGAAAATAGAAGTTGAAGGGCAGCATGTCCATTTTTGCGAGGATGAACCAACTACTTATTTTGGAGCATGAACTGAGGATCTCATTGTGAGTTCCTGCAGAGCTGCTTTCAGTCCAAACTCCAGGACTCATACGTTCCAGATGTGGCACTTAGGCCAGGCTACAAAACTCACACAGTGGTGCTGAGAAAACATCAACAGTGACCAATCCATTAAGGTGACCTGAATGAGCGGATGCAGATTTTAGAAGCCTGGATCTGATGATTAGGTGAATGACAAACAAGGTTATTGGATGATTCTTTCTGCGGATCATTATGCAAGTTCTTGATGCTTGGAAGCACGGGAAGAGGAATATGACACAGCACCTTAAAACACCGACTGAGTTGATATGATCTCTACCATGTCCACAGGTGTACCTCACCGTAAACCTTCTGTTCCAACAGGTAACCCAGCACTAGTTTCTGGGCTGAGGCCAGAAAGTCAGACTTAAGCATACTGACATTTACACAAAGGTAAAATTGGCTGGTTAATAGAGGGGGAACCTTTTCACCTGCAGCTCCCTGAGACTCTAATAACATCTTCAGTCAGAGTGTCTCTCTCTCTCAGTCTATATACCCCCCCCTCTCCCACTCTCCCTCTCTGCTTCCTTTAACCTCCACCACGCTGCCGGCTAAAACAAGACGGCTTTATGCTTGTGTCATACCAAGGAAACTTCACTGAGACATACCCAGTTTTTCAAAGCATTCCTTCAGACTACTCAGCCCTGTTTAAGTTTTCCTCACATTAACTCATTTATGCTTCCATGAAAAAAAAAAAAAAATCAATACTGTAAGATAGTGTTTAAAACTTTTTCAAAACTTTTTCCCAGCTCCATAATAACAGAAAAGGCCAACTGAAGGCCGTTGTGACACCCTCATTACAAAATGTCTATGCGCGGAGTAAAAGACGATTGTTCCTAAATGATAATGCAATCACTACTAATGCATCATCAAAGCTTCTGCAGACAAAGGATTAACATAGACCTGCATTTCGCCGTGTAGCACATTAGGCGACTCTGAAAATGCTAGCCTTTTCTGCAGGAATGCACATCTGAGCTTGTGCCCGAGGGGCAGAGAAAACGTGTCTGTACATTTCTAGATGAAGAGGGCACCCTGCAGAAACAGATCTGACTGCTATTAAGAGCTCAGGAGAAACTGACTGAGACCTTGGAACATGGAGCCTGCAGCAGAATACCTCAAATTTACATTAGGAGGCTGGAGAGGGTGAGGTTTAGTAAAGGGGAGATTTTTCAATTGGACGTGCAATTCCGGTAGATTGAAATAACAGAGGGTAAAACGTCTAGACAGAAATGACAGAGATCAATAAAAAGTGATTCACAGTTTAATTCGCTTTTGTATTATGAACCAAAGCTGCAATTAAATTCAATTAACTCCAAATGATTGTGATTTCCTGCTTTGATTTTATGTGAAGGAAGAAGATTGACACCTGATCAACTCATATCTCTTGAAAGCCCTTCAAGATCCACCGTATAAGTCACAGACACACATATGTGAATGTAAAAGCATAAAAAAAGGCAATTATTGCAAAGAGCTGACAAACTGTCAATAACAACTCAGGTGTGCAACCATATAGAGAATTAATGAAGGAAAAATATCAAAATCAATTAGACAAGTCAAAATCAGTGAGTGCTGCTATTTTACTCTTTATAACCATGAGATTGTCCAAAACCGCTGCCTGTATCTGCATACAACACCAGATCCTTTGGGAGCGGACTATAGGCCAATGTGTGAGGCCTAAGTAATCCTGAAGCCTGTTACTTATGGCTGTTTTGGCTGTGGGCTAGGCCCATATGCAGGCCTGCTCTTTGAAGGCTCTGAAATCATAGGGAAGTGCAACAAGGACCATCATCAAATAACTGCTCAGCACTTAGACGGGAAGCATTCCCACCAATCACACAACTCAGCCTTGTCCTGCAGCCGAACAAACATCTAAGTGCAAAGTTGGAAGCTGCGGGGTGGGGTGGGGGTGGGGGGATTTGAGGGGGGTGGGGGGTGCACAAGCTGTTGGGCTTTGGTGTGGACCAGGTCAGTGTGGAGATAGGGTGAACCTGCCTGGCCACTTTCAGCCCCCTGGCTTTCCTCTGTGCACTGACAGTCCCCACATCTGCAGAGTCATTTACCAAACTGTACATCGAACTAAACACTGTTACGCCATTGTCACTGTATGCCAACAGATCACTAACATATCAGTTAAAACTTTAGGGAACCTCATAAAATCTAAATAATCATTTATCTCAGCGAGTCTTCCCTGCAGATGACAGAATTACACCCAGACATATCACGATGATTTGACACAAAGACCTCATTTAAAATCTGCTTTCCACTAGACAAGAAATAAAGGGTTCTACGCTGATGTGAGCAATAATCGATGGTTTCAGTGCGTTTCAACAGTTTGTCTGCAACATGCCAACAAAGCTCCTAGAAAAATGTCCAGTGCCATCTGGCTGCAGAAATCCACCCTGCTAACACATCCACCTAGCGGACCACAGCTCTAACAGAGGCTTCTTTGAGCCTCCGTGAATGTTTAAGGCTGGCAATGCCTGATCTTTATAAGCACATACCAGCGGCTTAGGACCAACTTAATTAGGTATGGTGTTTCATCCTCTGGTAGACGCCATCCATTCATGCGCAAAAGTAACCAGCGCTTGATTGTGTTGTAATGGACACAATTATTTTGGAATATACTGTATGTTTACAAGTCAAACTATAATCCATGAATGCATGCTACTTTTGTCGCGCCGTTTTGTTTGGTGACGTCTATAAAACACCAGCTCAATAACAATAGTGCAATGTTACAAGTCTGGAGATGGAAAGGGAAGAACACACTTGACAGAGTCCAGGTCGAGTAAGTCTGCAAGTCCCCCATCAGTTACCGGCGCCTTGGGTCCCTGTTAGTCTTACCTGCTGTGACAGCAGCCTGCAGGACCAGGGTTAAAGTAATGAATGTGGTTACAGGGGAATCCATAAACCATCTTTTCGTTTTCCACCTTGTGGACCACCTTTGCATCTCCATGGTTGCGCGCCCACAAGTGAACAAAACTTCAGGGCGACTTCAGGTTATCTTTTGTTGTCGTTGTTCTTAAATTACGTTCCTTTCCACAATCCCAAATGAAGATGGAAACCGTCCTACAAAAGAGCCATATGTGAGGGGGGGTGGGGGTTTCGCCTCTTCTCTCAGCCGCAGCGAGGCCGCGGTCCTCCTTCCCAGCGCCCAGCCTTCCCAGTGAAGGAATCCGGGCTTTAACCAGAGCGCACGCAGTGCAGTCGCTACACTTGGTGCGTGTGCGGACAGGAGGGCTGGGCGAGATCCACGAACCAGAGCCTCGACTACAAGGGAATGACATGGGAACCAGCCCCCGACTAGCAAATCACGGTGCTGGAAATCCTGCAGCGGGTCCACCCACTGGCTCTGTGACGCGGCCCCACTAGTTTAGTCCGTGTGAGTCTGAGGAACAACTAAGTCAAGATGACAAAGTAGAAAGTAGAGAGAAAATCCACTGACATTATGAAACAAGCTTTCATCAGACAGTGACCATCTCAACAAAATAAGACTTTAATACAATCACCTTAACCTAAATACAGCAGAGCAGAGAACCACTCTAGGACACAATAAAACGACTAATTTTGCTATTATGAAGTTGAAATCACTGTGAATTGTTGCTGCTATCTTTTATGACCACAAAGACGAATGATTCTGAGCAGAAAGGGGATTTGTGATGGTCTCACTGGTCATTGAATCAAAGTAAATCATACAATTTATGGTCATCATTTAATCTGCTACATGTTGAACAGATAAAAAAATCTCTCACCACCATAAAGAACCTTTGATAAAACCATATGAGCAAATATCTTTTTCTTTTCATGTGAGTTTAACATTTATTTGCAGATCATAGCGGCATATTGCATTAAATATGCACATTAAATTCCTTTATATCATAAAACATTCATAAGAAGAACTCTTTTAACTTAACTAGGCCCCCAGCTGTGATCGGTGATCACAAGTCAGAGCATAATTTATGTGGCACAAAGCTGTAGGGCAGGTATAAAAAGAGGAAAACCCTAAAAAGAAGAGGTTAGACGGGGGTGGAGTGACCGACTTCACCAAACCAACTGTTATTATCACAGAAGCTGCAAAAAGACGGACAATTTGCAAACATAAGTTTGAAAAGATATCTTTTAAACTCTTATGCCTGAGGTGTTTTGACCAAAGTGCATCACAGACATTTTATTCAGATGACAGGAACTTGTACCAACTTTGTTTTATTTAATGGTATAAAGACACATCCTTTAAGATTCATGGGCATGTATAATTTTTTTTTCAAATTTAAATAACAAATTTCACTTAAACTGTAATAGTTTCTGTTTGAAATGCCACCATATATAAGGGTTTCATAATGGCAAGGACGTGACGCATTTCAGAGGTCTTCATCTAACAGCCTTTTCTGACAAGAAAAGACTGCATGGATGCTGACCAGGCTCTGTCTGTTAGCCAGCTCATCATTCCCCGTCAGCCAGACTGAGTCCACTTTTATCCAAATAGTATCAGATGCCGCTCCTAGATGCCCACCGGCAGAAATCAGAACGTATTCTCTGGGACTTTTTGATGTCTGGGCAGTGAGAGCCTCATGAACCATCTCATCCTTGCATGGTTTGTAAAGTACAGGCAGTAATTCCAAAAATCTGGCTCCAGTTGCTCCAGTGGTTTCCTCTCTTGATGATCCAAGTAGTCCCTGTTTAGTGTGTAAAATGTATTTGTGTTTTGGGTCACAGAAAATTACATAATTTTAAAAAGTAGGAATTGCTTT
The DNA here is from genome assembly GCA_014839995.1 of Xenentodon cancila. Classification (NCBI taxonomy): domain Eukaryota; kingdom Metazoa; phylum Chordata; class Actinopteri; order Beloniformes; family Belonidae; genus Xenentodon; species Xenentodon cancila. The sequence continues at coordinate 8,929,015 of CM026216.1, read as the reverse complement.
GTTATTGACTCGAGCTTTCCAGCTTTTAGGAGCTACAAAACGTACCGATGACAGTTTTTTGGGTGATAACAGCAACAATAACAAAAATCATCACCAATGCTCCAAATTGCTTGATTAAACAGTCCGGTACACTCTGACTGTTTGATGGTATATTTGTTCTGAGAAGTCAGTCGGCTGTGCAGGATGGAGCCGAGAGATGCTATGCTGGTAGCAGCACATGGGAGCCTCGGGGATGATGATCTATGCAGCGGTTTGATTTCCTGTTGGATGGAGAAAATTTGGATGCTGAGTGAAGCACATTTGCCTTTTATTCACAAAAGATGCTTCGAACTTTAAAAGGTTTTTCTGCTTACTAATGTAAATGTACCTTGCAGGCCACCGTACATCTAAAAATATATAAATTTTTTTTATTTATAAAACTACAAAATTCTGACACTTTTTTAAAACAATTTTTGTACTTTCTTTTCTTTCTTAGATAATTAACGATGCCATTTTATTGATAATGAAGTAATACAGGTCCATGATTCACTCTGGCTGAGTTTTATTTAAAATGTCATTATGAAAGGAATATTTGTAGAGCAGCTTTTACAGTGGAGTGCAAAACATTAAACAGATTAGTAAGATTTATTTAAAAAGGAAAGTGCACATCCAACCGTTTAATGTACAACCACATCAGGAACAAGCATAAACTGTAAAAACTATTTAAAGGCATTCGACCTTTGGGTGAGATGTAAAGCATCACAGGAACTCACTGGACTTATTTAAATCTACAAAGAATGAACTCAAATACGTTTAATTGTGACGAATATGATCTGACTGTAAATAAAACACTAATTCATCTTAAGATGGAGAACTAAACCTTTCAAATGAATTGTTGACAATTTTCTGTGTCAAGAAAATTTACTGGACCAGTTTAACTTTTTTTATTTTAAATTATTTATATTATTTATTTTTTGTGGTTACTGTATTTTGACTTGACATACATAATATTTTTTTAATCAAAATGATCTTTATTGTGAAATAATGTTAAAACATTCAAATAGTCGTTAAAATGAAAAAGAAGTCATATATTTTATGCAAATATCATCCTGATATGCCTGTCGGTGTAATCTTACTCAATTTAAAATAATTGAATCCCCTAATAAACAAGTTTGTATTGTGGAAAATTCTGATTCCCTGCAGATGTAATCAGGTCAGTCCAGTTTTTAAGTGTTTAAAAAGAGGATGAGGAAGTCAGGATGTAGGATCCCTGCCTATGAAAACCAGCCTCACAGCCTGTGTGAATACAACGTGACAGCAAAACAAACCCAGGCGTGACTTCGCATTCTCTGTTGGAGAAAACTGAACCTATGCTGCCAGAATCCAAAGCTGGACCAATTAACAACACATTATTTTGGATAGACACATTGCAGAATCCCACTGTAATATAACACACTGTGGACCCTGGATGAGGTTAAAAAGCACTAAATGAGTAAATGTTTAACATTTACAAAAACAATGCGCCTTTGTGGCACAAAAAGAAGCTTTAAAAATAAATGCGCGCTGTTTTTATAGAAATGTGATAAGAATAGGTCTGTTACTTTCCATGACTTGTACCTGACATGATGTTTGAACACAGGCACTTTTCAGGAGCAAACCTGAGCTAACCACCCGCCACTGTCCACCGGTGTCTGCACGCTGATGATGAAAAAAAAAAAAAAAAAGTGTCTGCACGCTGAGCTGAGGAGAGCATAAAGAGCTCATTCTCCATCCTCTAGTCCTTCCAATACAAGCAAGAAAGCCTTCCCTCACTCCGCTGACTTTATATTTGGCTGCCGCAGTATTTCAGAAGCATGAACGCACTTCATAAATTATGAGGTGTGATTATGAACCATAATCTTCTATTAGATAGCAAGTTTTCTCTGTTTGGAAGTGAAATCGCTTCTGATGAGAAGCTTGTGGAAAGGCCGGGTTCATTTGTTTAAGTATCCAACGTCTCAGCGCCAGTTTTTTTTTCTCTTTTTTGTTGTGTGCGCATGTTTGTGTGTGTGTGCGCGCATACTTGACTTCATACTTGACTATGGGTAAAATCTAACTCTACTTTACACATTCGGATACAGCGTGAGTTTAGTTAACAGAGAAAAACCTCTCCAGACTTTTTTCTATGCAGCAGTCAGCCTGGTCTGGGCTGCAGGTGTCCATAATGGGAAGCAGCTTGAACCAACAGAACATACGAGACAGAGAGCGGCAGTCTTGTATCCAGACATGCAACAAGCTGCTTATATATCTGCGAAAGAGCGGAATGTCGTGCTGTCTGAGCAGACTGTAGCTGAGATGCATCCAAAGCAACGGCCCCAGTTGATAAAAGTATCGTGTCAACGCTGCTCTGATGTGATTGCATGATGATCATTTACTACAGTTGTGTGTTACACTAATTTCCCATCCTTAATAAGACATTAAGGAGCTTTCACACAAAAAGAATTTACTTTCACACTGGTATGTGAGACTAAAGACTCTAATCTACTGCACAATAGCCCTTCATACAGGTGGAAATGTCAAAGTTTAGCAATAGGAGTGTAATCTGCTGGGACCCTGATTTGGTACAGAAGAAAGTTTATGAAAAAAAATTATAATCAAGGTATCACTGTGGCTGAACAGGATGATAGATGAGGGGCTACAGTAAAGTTAGGGTGGGTGTCCCTCAGGTAAACTTGTGGGTATTAAACTGTGTGTAGGTTGTGTGTTTGTGTGTGTATACACAACAAACATTACTTGCTGCTGGTTCTACATTTTCGCAGCAGCTCCCCATAGTAGCTGCAGAGCTCAGTCTGTGAGAGTTATATGAACAGTAAAAGGGTTTCTAAGACCAGCCACATCAGATGCAAGCCTCAATGAACTATATCGCATGTAGCAGACAATGTTTTGATGCTGTTAATTTACAGTGGAGTTACAAGTCCTTGATGAAGTGTTTCTGCAGTCCACACGTCCCCACAACTGATGTTTTAAACACATGGTCATTTGGCTAAAAGCCTGCTCAATGATACCAGTCGTAAGCGGTCAACTTCATTTATATCGCAAAATGACAGCGTTCTGCGTGTATTTGATGTGGCAGCGTTTGGACGCAGGTTTGATCCAAGTCTGTCTTTGACTGTTTGGGAGCTTGTGATGTTCCTTTACATTTTACTTGGTACTGAGTCATTCATCCCATCTTCACCACAGAGCACCTGTTTCGAAGATTTTTAAGACTCAATTCCAGCTAAACGTGGCAGCACGGTGGCTTAGTGGTCAGCACTGTTGCCTCACAGCAAGAAGGTTCCTGGTTCGATTTCTTTCTGTGTGGAGTTTGCATGTTCTCCCCGTGCTCGTGCGGGTTCGCTCCGGGTACTCCGGCTTCCTCCCACAGTCCAAAAACATGCAGGGTAGGTTGATTGATCACACTAAATTGCCCGTAGGTGTGAGTGTGAGCGTGCATGTTTGTCTGTCTATGTGGCCCTGCGATGGACTGGCGACCTGTCCAGGGTGGACCCCTGCCTTTCGCCTACTATGACCCCTGTGATCCGGAGACGGATTAAGCGGGTATAGATAATGGATGGATGGAATTCCAGCTAAACAAAAACAGCCAAAATGCATAGTTTATACAGATTCACACATCATATATAATGTTGGTTTCCATTTGTATGTGAATAAATTGATGATTAATGTGCCACTTTTTTTTGTTTTGTTTTTAATTTTTGATTTTGAGTTGAGTTGATTTGTTTTTTTTTTGTTTTTTTTTACTTGGTGCATGTTTAAAGCTGCAATAGAAAGGATGATAGATGCTTTTCCTTGATTACACGGCTTATTTTTAGAGCCAGACGCAGTACTTTAACTGTAAAATGTTAACTGTGACTTCCACCGGTGTCCTCAGGATTTGGGAGAATAAAATGAAAGACAAGCAATAAACCAGCATAAACGCTGCAAAAGCATAAAGCAAATTTAGCAGACAGTTGAAACCATGTTTGTTTCTTAGCAAATGATTCCAGAGTGATGAAATGCCATAACCGCCAAGAAACCATGGGCGTTACAATGCTTTCCTTGTAGTGACAGCAAAACTGTAAAAAGTGAGCACACACCATGTTCCAGAGCGACTGATGACTGATGCATATATCAAACAACTTGCATGTTTCTGCAAGCTTGTGTTCATACAGCAGTCTTTACTAGTCTCTTTGCAAAAAAAAAAAATCACTTTTCAACCAAGTTCAACCGTTGATGATCATTAATTGTTTTCTTACCCACTTAAACCCTTAAGAAGTTAAGAATTGTTTATTTATTTAGTATTATGAACATAAAACATAAAGAATTCCCTTCTTGTTTGTCTGTGAGAACATGTTGGAGTGTCTGCAGAGACAACCAGCTCAAGACCTCTGACAAAACTGAACCCTGTTACCTTGCTTGGGACCACCTCTGTGAACAATGTGCCATTCAAATTCGGAGGTTGCTGTAACATCCCAGTTCCAGCTCAGAGTGGGATTATCTTTAAATGCAGCTTTATCTCCACGAGCTCCACCCACAGCGTCGCATCCTCCTGCATTCGCTGAACCTCCGAAATGGGAAGTTGAAAACTTCTTGACTGTTGTGATTTTTTTTTTTGGTTTTCTTGTTTGTTTGTTTTTTGCTTTTTTGTTTTTGTTTTTGTTTTTTTCACCATTTTTATCAGCAGTTATATAGTTTATTTACTGGCAGCAGCCTAAAGGACCTTTTGCAGTCTTTGACTCAGAGGATTCCCCCCAGCGGCCAGGAGGTTGAGTTGCTTTTATGCCACTGACACTGTGTTTACAAACCAGGGAAGAGGAGCATAACAAGAGGAACAACCAGAGGACAACCAAATATGTTACCTGACCAGGTAAAGTCACAGCATTTTCACTCAAATATCGTTTTTTATATGTAGTGTTGTAAAGTGAACACAAGTGTAGTAAGAGATGACCGGAACGGTAGTCCAAAGTGTCCAACGTCTTTGTGTGGTTTCTTCTGACAGCGAAAAAAAAAATATATATATTTTCAATATAAAAAAATACTCTTTGTGCCCGTTTAAAGGTACTTTACGGAGGTAAAACAACCCACAGGTCTATTATTAGATGGTGATGTTTCGTTATGGAAATGTCATTCTACTTAAATACTAGTACGGATAAAACCCTACAGACAAACGCAACAAAAGTAGTTCTAACTTTATAAGTGTACAAAAAGTCTATAAAAAAGACTGTTTGCGTAAGTTGTTACGGGTTCTGCACAAGCACACTGCCAAATGTCGTAAAAAACTACCGACAGTAGAAGTAGAGGCAGTGAGGTCTCGTCTTTTTGTATTTTGAATTCTTGAATTTCATCATAATTTATGTCACTTGACAAAGTGTCTCCAGGACTTCTGAAAAAAAGGATATATTTGTCTGTTTTCAATTGAATGTGTATTTTTACCACATTTGTAAGTACTGCAAATTACACTTCATTAACATTTACATCTTCTCGAAACTTCAGGTATGTCCAGGTATTGATTTTATACCAAATAACTTTAAATTCAAATTTAAAAATTATATAAGAGAAGCAGTTCACATAAAGAGTAAAAATATTGATTTATAAATGACTTTTAAAAAACAAAAAACTACTTACATTTTATAAAATCACGTGGAATATTGAAAAGGCTGGAATTCTAATCCGCCTCTTTAAGGAATCTCATTTAATTGGATTCTACAACTAAGTTGAGGGAAAATTATTTTTTGCTGCAGTCTAGTTTTTATCACCATTTGCTTTTGGCAAGAAACGTTTATTTAAAAAGTTTGTGGTTTTCCTTTCTGGTTCTGACCAGTAAACCCATTAACTCACTGCCAGGGAGCTGAAAAGAGAAGAAAAAAAAAAAGCTGTTGAGCGCAGCTGCCTGGTTTGACCTTTGACAGGAACCGTAGTTTAGTGACGAGGTCACAACATGCATCGGCTCAAGTCACGGATCTCTTACCTCCAGCCAGGGCTGCCTTGCTTTGTTCTGCCTGTGCCGTCCTCCACGCTGTCAGGCTCTAGAAAGTCATCCAACAAGGACGCCACCCCCCACCCCCACCAAAGCCTTGACCCTGCAGCTCACCAGAAGAGTACATACAGCCTCACACACGGTTCACCATGAACCCTATAAAAAAACGTCCCTCGTGACAGAAAAGACTGATTTGTGTGCGAGGACACTACACCATCAGGACTCACCTTGTGCAGTGTTTGTGAAGCGTCTTCATCAACTAGAATGTTTACTATGAAAAACAAAAGTCGTCTACGGCCTCTCTCTTCACCGGCGCCGTGCCAAAACATTCCCCGGTGCACCAGAGTCAAAACGGCCAAAACTGCTGATTAATTATTTCAATAGATTTGATTAGCGGTACCTGGCTGCTACATTATTCCTATAAAAGTAGAAATGTTGTACTTACAGCTTTTTAACATTTTGACTTAGTTTACATACAATAAAAATGCAAATGATATATAGAGACCAGGAACATTTGTTAACACAAATTTGTCTAAAACCACATGCCTAACACAATATTATAAATCCGTGCAAGCATTAAAAAATGATTTATCGTTTGATTTACTACAATATTTTGATAGAACATGGACAGATTTGTTGATGATCAGGATTGTGCAGATAGGAGACCAAGAGCCGAGATGAACATCCGCTGACATTGAATTTGAACTCCAGGATCAGGCCATGTCATTTATATTCTTGGATGCTTCTGATTGGCTTTTGGTGTGACTGATGGTTGGTGTCAGGCCACTATCACGGCTGGTAATTGCTTTTAAATTAAATACAAAGTAGAAATTATTAATTCAATGATTATATTGTGCTCATGTTCATATTTTACAAATAAAGCCAACTCTTTCCGGGGAATGTAGCTTTATTTTTTAAATTGAAAACAAATGACTGACTGGATGCTCTTTGTTTTAATTTTGAGAAGTCCTCATCTGCTCCTGATGCAGACTTTCTGTAATTATCAAACAGCAGGCAGATAAGAAAGGTGGTGGAGACGAGCAGTCCAGACAGGGAAAGTCGGCATCCTAATGCCAGACTCTTAACATCCTCCCGACATTAAGATGACAGGATTGGATGTGAATCTGGCTTTAACTGTACTGTAAACGTCTCCCAGATCGCGTTAACTCTTTGTGGACCGCGGGCGCCCTCAGCCCACGCACAGCTCCAGTAAAAAGTAAAACGTTTGAGCTAATGACTATATTATGAGTTTAACAATTACTTGAAAAGGCCAAAGCAAGAAATAAGCTAACGAGGAAGAAGGGTGATATCAGCCTCCAGTATATGAATTGATTCCAGCAGTGTTCTTGAGGAAAACTGCAAGACGATGTCTGGGATCTATTAGAGCTGTGAATGGTCTCCGTATGTGCAGTCCTTTTGTTTTCTGTGCCATTGCAGTCTGAGTTTTAACTGGCTTGTTTAAGTCATGACAAAGCAATGTGGAGTTTACTTCCTTTAGAGGTACGAGACTAACCTGATCACAGTTGTTTCCTTAAAGAGTTTGTGATTTCAGAGAAGGGTAACTTTAAGGCTGATGTCTTCAGCTTTTTTTAAGAGGGGAGCTTTTAGTGGTCATGTCAGAGTGCATACAGTATTGTTCTCTTACATGCAAAGCAATCACACAGGACCCAAGCAACAATTTTGGTTTCATTGCAAAAGAGAGTGAGAAAGAGAAGCTTTTTTTTTTTTTTTTTTTTTTTTAAAAGCACACATACAGCTGTTCCTGCTGCTGTTGGGCTCTGTAAGCAAAACGGCCTTCAAAGGATCTAAAATGTCTCCCACAGAGTGTAATTTCTGCTTGAGAAAAAGTGAAGGATGCCTGCTGTAACCCAGCTGTGTGTCTTCGTTCGTTCACCACGTGGTCCCGTCAAGCTCAGGGAGGTGCCCCTTCATTAGAAAAGATAATTAACAGTTTAAAGAGCTCAGTTTAGCTGAACCCGGGATGATGTAGACGCTGCAGACTACAGGGTACAGGACTCTTAAGCAGAACTATGAATACATCATCTCTGAACTGAAATAGAAAAACTGTGTCTCTTTATACATGTTGGTCTCTGTAAGGAACGTTCAGCGTTCCCAGATAAGTATAATCTGGATGTTCAGCAGGGCAAAGTAACTGGAAATCATCTGACAAACAACATGTACCCACTTATATTTCTGTGCAGTCAAAGGTCACACGTTGGTAAACAGTTTTCTGAACACTTTGCTGCAGAGACACAAGGATGACAAAGCTGTTCGATCCAGACTAATGTCCTTCTCTCACAGCTGATGATGACCTGATGGTCCTCCAGATGTTGCCAGAATTTAAATTCAGTGCCCATTGTTCACAATAATTAAAACCAACAACAACTCAGTTATTTTTTTTTTTAATTGGGAGAAACCTTTCAGGAGAACTTGATAGAGAACCTTATTGTGATAGTAAGGAGTTGGACAGGAGTGGCGAGAGATGTATGACACGCTGAGATGGGTTGACGGGCCGCTGGGCCGCCGCGGTATGTCCAATATTTACACCACTGTTCATCAACAAGCCTGTTGGTTGGAGCTGACTAGGTTGGGGACAAAAGAGGTTATAAATCTTTTTGGTGCACACAGCAAAGTGTTGAAAACGAGAACAGAGCAGTGAAGATACTGTCGCTTTAGTGGATGAGTTCTCCTGCAGAGCAAGGTAGGCTGGAGACTCAGGTGATACGTCTGCAAGTTCAGCATTAATAACAGCCCTGTTTTACACTGCCAGTGCAATAATATTAAATGCACTGGGATAACAATGTGTTCACTTTCTTTTTTTTCTTCTTTAAACCATATTTATTTATTTAAATAATTTAGCTTCTCGGTAGAAACCCAGTTTCAAAATAGTTGGGACACTGTGTAAAATTTAAATGAAGACAGAATGCAATGATTTGCAAATATCATGAGCCCATTTTTTTTTTTCACAATAGAAGACAATAAACGTGTCAAAGGTTGAAAGTAAACTAGTTCAAAATCATTAAACAAGTTGGAACATGGGAAACTAAAAGCTGGAATAGTCAGCGGCAGTACAGAGAAACTCCTGGAATTGCCATGGTCTTTTCTGGGCCAGTGGTCATTTAAACAGAACAGAGGAAAAGTGAAAAAGTGTCCTGTGGGGACATAAAATATTAAATTCTCTTTGGAAACGGGGAGCACGGCCTCCAGAATAAAGAGAAGAGGGGCCATCCAGCTTGAGAACAGTCAATCACAAGTGTCCGGGTTGGTTGTAGGAGACTCCAGGAGCTGAAGACACATTTCCTCGGTTTAGACTTTTCATGATTTTGATGTCCTGTTGTGAATAAAATATTGGATTGTGAGACTTTCTTCCACTTTGTTGCAGACACAGTCTGTTGTCCTCGTGTGGCCCCACAGAGCCTATAAAACAGTAAAATCAATAAAATCATCTTTGGTTAAAGAGGAGACATGAGTACATGACTAATCAAAACAATGAAAAATTATTCCAAAAAAATGCACATTCTTCAGTGTGGATATACTACTATATATCAATCACATGTCATATGAGTATAAAGTATGCGCCGTAATCCTAGAACCACTGCAGTTTCCTCAAACTATGATGCTTATCAAAAATACAAATAGGAAATAAGACATAGATGTAGTCAGTACACATTCTGAGTGTGAAGGAACCATTTGATTGCATTAGTAAGTAGACAATGACAATCAAGCATCACATTAAACGGCTTGTTTGCATTTCATTTGCATGTAGATAAACTGCAGAACCTCCTCAGATGCTCACATGGGTTTATTTTCGGAGCAGGCCTCTCTTCGATGCAGCTATGACCCAGAGTCGTCTGTCTGCAGATCTCATGATGGTATCTGTCCGTTCCTCTAAGCGCAGGTCTGGAGGCAACATTCCAGGGATACTGCCTCAGCCCTGGATTCCTGACCTCCATTCACTCTCACTCAGGAGTCTCCATCCAGAGAAGGTCACACTGTTTGATCCCAGCACTCCACCGTTATCCACCAACGGGATCGGGGAGAACAGGAGTGTGGCTCACAAAAAAAAAACTGTCTTGTCAGATAAAAATCGTTTTACATGGATTCTAAAGTGTAGGATTTGAAACGTGAATTAATTGTACACTGAAGCTTTGCTTTTTGTCTAAAGTCGCAGGTTCAAATGCAGTTTGAGGTGATGCAACAGCTGCTTTCATCACTTTGGACACTCTAATGTCAGGCCAGGGTCAGAAACTATTTTAATGTGCACCTCTGTTGTTGTGAATACATACTGCATGTTTGGGTTGATCGTAAACCCACTTATCATGTTCACCTAACAAGCTGAACTTGCCCATTTCCTCTACATGCCCGGTTATCAAATGCTTGTTGTAAAATGCTCTTTAAACAAAGGTGACCACAGTTCATATTATTTCTGTCTTTGCCCGGACTCTGATCAGCTGGAGAATTAAAGGTTGCTTCAAAGCCACAGATCCGCTCTGCGCCGTGATTATCAACCTGTGCAATCCAGAGTACAAAGCTTTGAGCAGCCACACTGCATCTCCCTCGTGTAAGCATTGTTTATGTTCAAGAGCAAAGCATAAATTTCCCTTCAGTCCAAAGACTCTCTCAAAGCGACTGTGGCGTTGTAAAACAGGACATCCAAAACACGGAATACTCTTCCTTCCCTGGAAGCAGAATACGGCAGTGATAAATGCGGCGTAATTAAATCAGAACTTAGTGGGACACATCTGCAGGCCACATGGGTCTTCAGTTTTCAAATGGCTTCATTCAGTGGATTTGTCAGCAGCGTGAGGCGGAAATCTGTTCGAACATTAATTAAACACAACACAAATATTTTGTTTTGTCTCTTGTGGCTGGATGAGACATAAATCGTATGTGTTGAATGTGGCATTTTTAGTTAACATAATAACAGTAATAAAGTCTTGTTTTATGGACATCCAGCGAGGTCATTTCATCTGGGATAAAACAGACAGCGACTATAATCCGCTTGTTGAAGCGGTCTTTAGTTTTTCATTTGTAATGACACTTTGAGGTTTTGCAGGTTGGGTTGGGGGTTTGTTCATGTTACTGTGACCGGGGTGAACGGTTACGTTCTAGGAAATGGTACAAGACAAACATTTTCAATTGAAGGAAACGGTTTTCTCTTTTTTTTCTGTCACATAGACAGTTTCATGCTTTCAGCTGATACCTGCGTAACCCTCCTTCTCCTTAACGTACAGGAAGTCCATGGAAGACCTGACATTTCTTTGAAATTCCCACATAGATGTCAACATTTCACATGATGCTCCCACAGCCATATTTCCCACAAGTGAAACGGTCCTTTTGCAGAGGTACAATCTTTCCCTTTCTACAAAATGACACTTATCATTTGAACCAAACAGTTTTTTTTAGTCCCATCTGAGCACAGTACTTTTCTAGCAGCCTTCTGGTTTGTTGTCTTTAGCAAACTGCAGATGTGCAGTAATTTGAGCTGCGCAGAAGTTATCTTAGGTTACTCCGTGACGGTTCAGGCTCTGCGCCGGTGGAGAGATCGTCTTTGGTCAACCCTTCCCGGGGAGGATAATGATGATGTTTAAATTTCCTACCATTTGAACACAATCTTTGTCTGACTGTCGATCAGTAGAGTCAACTCTCTTTAACGCTTTAACCAGAGATCTGTTTTTGTTGTTCTTCTGTAAGCCTTTTGCACACTTGTTCTGGACCCTGTTTGAAATCACTTCATTTCACCTTTGATAAGTTTATCCTCGCTGTTTGCAGGACTCTGCTAACTCAGCTCTCTGGATTGTAATCTTCAGGTTTTAATCTGTGTTGACGAACCGGTAATTGCAGTCCACAGAAAGAGTGAAAAATCCAACATTTGTGATTCCAGAGAGGCTTTTGTGTAACACCGCAGTCATGACTGACCAGACGGAGGGATCTGGACGCAGGAAGGTGCACACTGGAATCTCGGGTCGCTGTGTACCAACATTCCACACTAGCGTGAGAGATGGGCTTCGCCAGACGCACACGCCAACACTCAGAACCACACATTCACTGTTTTAAATAGAAAAAAGGAAAAGGGACCGAGTTAGGGAATCTGCTGTCGTTGTTAAAGGAACACTTTAACAGTTTAACCAGCACATCTAAGTCTCGCTAATTTGGACGTTACGCCTTATGTTTGATTGTGAGCATGGCTCCAACTGCTCCACTCATAGGTCTAAGAGGGGCATCAACCATCCACGTCTTGTGCTCTGTAAAAAGATGTGTCTCAAAATGACAAAGTATTACTTCTGAAAGCATGCGAGCTTCGTTTTGTTTTTTCTGTTAGACAGTTAAAGTTGGCCAATTTCTCCTCTAAAACAAGACGGCAAGTCACAAACCAGTTTTCCAGCCAAATAAACTTTTCTTTGACACATTTAAATCAGCACAGTGGGCGCTTGATACACTCGAACCCCGTGTTTTTCAATGCCGTTTCCATGTGGACCACTGGAAATCCACACTGTCCCACCACACAGGGCCCCACTGCCCCATTCATTGCCCCTACCATGAAAGAGTCCATTTATAGCGTTGCAGGCTGGACATGACCTGGGTTTACTGTCTCGGGTGCATTAGCCTTCCCTCTGTGTTTAGTCAGAGGGTTCTTAGGCCATGGGGAGTTGATGAGGACTGTGGGAGCTTTATGAAGGTGCAGTGTCTGAGATTATCTATCTTCACTATTATTCAGTAGATACCTTTGTTTCCAAGTAAACATCCTCTGATGTGTTCAGTGTTCATGTGGGAAGTCTAGTAGATTACGATCAACAGAAAGCAAAATACACTAAAGTAGCTTGATGCACCTAATCATCATTTTATATCACTATCATCATAGTTAATTAATTCACACCTTTTTTTTTTTTTGCTCCAGAGATGACATGGACAGTGTAGCTGTGGCATAACTGCACCTGCTTCTCAACTCATCAACTAATTAGGAAGGATTTCATCATCATTTATAAACAGATATTGGTTTGGGGAATATTTCATAGATACTTCAGGCTACTTTAGTGGATTTTTCTTTTTCATGGTGGAAATAAAGAAAAAAAACGGATCTTTGTTGAGGTGAGAAACTGGCATAAAAATAAATACCTGACGCTGCGTTTCCTCTCAGCAATACACAGAATTTCACATAATTTCAAGCGATCGTGTCACTTCTGTGAAAGGCTCATTGTCTGCCCTCGGCGCAGGATTTCAGGCTGTGGCGCTCTCGTCCCTTACTTTCAAGATTACCGATTCAGCATTGGCCTCTTTTGAAAGTGGTTTGCAGGTGAAGTGTGACAGTTCATTTTTTGAATCCCATCCTCTGAAATCAATCAGGCAGTCTTGCTCTGCGTTGCTGCAATGCCTCCAGCTCTCTTGCACCACCTGCACTGCCTGTATGAAATCTCTTGGCCTCCTTCACATAAGGCTAAGCACACTCTGGGTGGTCAGAAAATGGCTGAAGATAGTTTTACATTCTTTGTTTAAGAGTTCACAAGGTAGCATTTTAATAATAATGTGGTCACATAGATGCTAGAATAAACGACAGAAAGATTTATGGGTTGTAGAATAACTTCAGTGTTGATATCAGGATGAAGCGTGAATGCAAACAATTTCTGTCCCCGCAGACCTCCTAATATACTGATATTAACCTTTACATGTAAGTGGTTGAAAAAGCAAGTAATTGAATTCTTCTAAATATCTGTGTGCCTAGTTGCCCAACTTGTTTTGGCTCCTTTCTGGCCCAAACCTGCCAGAACAGGTGAAATGGCTCAGCTCAAGCGAACTGGCATAAGTCTGGTTGTTGAGGTCTGGATTATGTCCATCCCTTTTCAGGTTTCCCCACAAGGTCCATGCTTGGTATAACTGTGGGTGTGTGTGCCAAAGTGGCCCAAATTCCCAAACCGCAACCTATAAATCATGGCAACTGCTTCAGACTTAGTTAAATCCACCCAAATAAAAGCACTGTCCTTTTTAATGCAGTCAATACCTCATCTTGCCTACAGGGGCAGTAACAGTCCTTCATCTTTCTCTTTCAAAACCCGAAGCTTGTCAGGTTTTACTCCTCGCCGCCCTTCATAATCCCACCCCTTCTTTTCACCATCCAGCTGGAACAAACATTTCATTCAGAATGAAAGAGGGCAGTTAGTGTCTGTATGCTCTGGTATGACAAACGTCATCTTTGTCATGCCACGAGCCATATATTTCATGTTTTATAGGGACATAAAAGCGGCTACAGCTGCAGTCAGGTCAGCTGTTAGACAATGAGTCACTCCTATCACTTTTCTCCCTCTAAGCAGCCACAACAGTCCCAATCAGCATCTCTCCCTATTCCTGTCCCTCAGTGTGCTGTGTTACGTTGGTGGGAGGAAGGAGGATCAGGTCTCTACCGTTCCTCCCATCACCTGTGAAATTTCAGAGTCAGGCCACGGTGAAAGGGGGTATTGTGCACCCCTGACGAGGAATGCCCTTGCTTTGCTAGTCAAAGAAAAGGCTTCATTTGACCAGGAATTTGGAAGCATCCTGAGAAGTGAAGATTTTTTTTCTTTTTTTTTTGGGGGGGGGGGGGGGGGATGATGAAGGCCTTCATAACATCAAGCTGATCAGGAGAAGGAAAGGCCTTCCCTAACTGGTGGTTAATCACTTTTACGCTAAAGTAGGAGTCACTCAAAATAAAATCATTGCATGGCTAAAATTCCTACATTTTTTCACTTATAGAGAAATCCCGTCTTGGAATGAATGAATACTCTAATCTTTATCATAAAAAAGAAAGTTTTGGATAGTTTTGGATAAGTCATCCCAGGTTGTTTACTAATATGCTGTGGTTGAAGGGAGAACTTACTGTAACTGTGCATTAAACTATTTTAAATTTCAGCCATGACATGACTGCAGCAACGGTTGTTGTAACTCATGGTTAGACTGACACCTGCAGGTGAAAACAAAAGCTGGCGTGTGGCTGTTGATTACGCGGCATTGCGCTGCACCAAAGAAGTTTACATTTTTTTAAATGAGATCAATGAATACTCTTATTTAGGTTGTAAATAGCTTTACAGAGATGGCAACAGTAAATATGCATATATATTCTTTACACTAAAATGTCATGGGGATATAGTGGCCTGGGAGTAACCTGAGAGCAGAACATTTCCCTTTTACTTTCTGTTAGTGCATTGATTTCTCACTCATCAGATATCAGAAGTCTCTGCATTGATTTAAATCAATTTTGATGTAGTTCTTCATTACGGCCGCTAGATACATCACGGATAGACTAGGTGTGTATGTATCTACGACTAGATATGGCACAAATACATAGTAAAATATACACTATATGGTCAAAAGTACTGGCTCACCTGCCTTGACTCGCATATGAACTTAAGTGACCTCCCATTCCTGATCCATAGGGTTCAATATGACGTCGGTCCACTCTTTGCAACTATAACAGCTTCAACTCTTCTGGGAAGGCTGTCCACAAGGTTTAGGAGTGTGTTTATGGGAATTTTTGACCGTTCTTCCAGAAGCGGATTTGTGAGGTTACACTGAGGATGTTGGCCAAGAAGGCCTGGCTCTCAGTCTCCGCTCTAATTTATCCGAAAGGTGTTTTATCAGGTCGAGGTCAGGACTCTTTATGGACTTTATGGACCTGCTTTGTGCACTGGTGCACAGTCATGTTGGAAGAGGAAGCAACCAGCTCCAAACTGTTCCCACAAAGTTGGGAGCTGGAATTGTCCAAAATGTCTTGATATGCTGAAGCATTCAGAGTTCCTTTCACTGGAACTGAGGGTCCAAGCCCAGCTCCTGAAAAACAACCCCAGACCACAATCCCCCCAACAGACAATTCATATTCATCAGATATTCCCTGATGATTAGACTCCCTGTTATTCTATTAATGTACAGTGCTTTAAGTTATTTATTTGTAACTTATAGCAGTTTTAAATACATTCAGCTTTGTGCTCATTAAATCAAGTCATATTTATGGTTTTTATAAACTGTTATATTGTAAAAAAAAAAAAAAAAAAAAAAAGCGCAATACTGCTAAAAGTCACAAGATACTGGCTCTGAATGTTTGTCTCCAATTTGCTCATTCAGCAACAATAATCTTAATAATAATAATGAGCAGAAGATAAAATAAAATAAAAATCCTAAATATTTTTTATGAGATCTCTTGACAGTTTTTTCAAGAAAGTTTCAGCTAGATTTACACGTGATTGTTGACTTCATGGACCTTCAGATATTATTATGTACTTAAACGGATCTCAGACCATGAAAAATACTATTTTTGTCCATATGTATTCTCAAGGATGACTATCCATCTCCATGCAGGCATCAAAGTATGTCACTTCTGTTTAAATCCAATATGTGTCAACTCCACTTGCTCAGTTGAGATATTATTCAGGTTCAAGGTCTACTGGGGCCAAAGTGCCATAATGCATACATTCAAATTGTAACACGGAGGACATTTAAAGGGAAAGCGTTTAAGTAACTACTGGTAGATTATAAAAGGTCATGACAATTTTCAAGAATTGCAAAAAGTAAAAGCATTATTTTAAAATTATGCACATCCAGTTAACCCCTGCCTCCTGCCTGTAATGAGTCGGGATAAGCTCCGGCAGACCCCCGTGACCCTGCGACGGATAAAGCGGGTTTAGAAAATGGATGGATGGATGGATATCCAGTTACTGGCAGGACTTGATGTAGGTCTACTCTTTGAGATGCTACTAAACGCAGCCAGCAGGATCCACAGAAGGAGAAGTTCAGGTGGTGCACATGAGTATGATTGTAGCACTGAAGTAAACAGGCAGGCATAAATAAAACAATCCAATTAATAACACAATTGGAACAATAACATTTAGCAGAAATAAGAAAAGAGATGAAATCAAGATGATGAGACTCTTGAACAGATCTTCCCACAGATTAGGAAAACACCTGCTCTTGCTTTTTTTGTGTAGGCCGTAACAGTGAAGCGTGTAGCTATCACTTGCAGGAAATAACTGTCAAAAGGAAGGGACATAACTATTAACTGGAACGTAAGTGGAAAAACTTACAGTGCTGACTGTGTCAAAAGATAATTGTATTTGTTTTGGACGTAGCAGATCCCTGAGGATGGCAGTAATGCAACCGGTGAAAGTTGCCAGCTGCCCTAAAGTGCGAAAGAAGAAGAAGGTCGGCCGGGAAGCCC
Source organism: Xenentodon cancila (assembly GCA_014839995.1). NCBI lineage: Eukaryota > Metazoa > Chordata > Actinopteri > Beloniformes > Belonidae > Xenentodon > Xenentodon cancila. Next base: position 8,911,865 of record CM026216.1, on the reverse strand, counting down.
GGAAGTGTGTTTGTTTACAGCAGCGGGAGCGACGTCGATCACGGTCACTAAAATGTAAATATCTTCTCCTAACCTGCCCGTAGAGCTCTGTTTTACTCTACATTTGGCCAAAAGGCTTCGCTCCACATCATCGCTGGATGGGATAAAAAAAAAATTACTTTTCATAAAACGAGAAATGACTTAACATTTTCACGATACATTAGCGTTAGCAATGAGCTAACTCATGGTCACAGAGTTTGTATAAGAAAAATCGCCAATTTAAACTTTGCCTCACGTTTCGACAGTGAAGAAAGTCGTTAAGAATATTAAGGACAATACTAAAGATATAACCACGAGTGGGTCTTTACTTCGGCAACGTACATTTGTTATGAAATTCTCTGTATTAAGTTATCTTGATCCGAAATCTGCAGCTCAGTAAAAATGTTTATATGAATGAACACAAACATCTTCAGCAACAGTGAGTCGGTATCTAAATTAAAAACATATCACATATACGTAGATCACATATAACATCCATTATGTTTACGGGTGGTATCTGAAAGGGCTTTTGTAGTGTAATAGCATTAAAGGTCGCTATATTGAGTAATAATATAGGGAAGTATAGTCAGCAACAGTGAGTGTGTAGTTGCTGGCTTGTGATGCCTGTGGGGACAAAAACCTTTCTAAATAATGCATAACCTGTTTATAGGAGGTGAGTATGTGTTAATGCTTGTGTTTCTTTGCAGCCTGACCAACAAAGGGGGGAAAAAAATGGACAAGAATGAAGACGTGGTCCAATCTAACCTCAGTAAAACACTGCTTATTCGCCATTTACCCGTGGAGCTGAGCCAGGATGAGAAGGAGGACCTTCTGAAGTATTTTGGAGCCGAGTCGGTCCGGGTCTTCTCGAACCGGGGTCGTTTGGTAGGATACACTTCTTAAGCATCCTCAGGTCTGTTTGAGTTCATGTCCGTTGTGAACAAACGTGTCCATCTCCACAGAAACATGCAGCTTTTGCAACATTTAGAAACGAGAAGTCAGCAGCAAAGGTGAGTGTGCTGGTTTTAGTTTGCACTTGAAAACCAAAAGACCAAACCAGCTTTGACATTTGTAGTGTTTGTCTTTTTCTGCATCACATCTCTTGTAGGCGCTCAGCAGGCTCCATCAGTTAGAGATTCTGGATCAGACTCTTGTGGTGGAGTTTGCAAAAGGCCAAGATAACATCACAGTTTTAAAGGACCCACCAGTGTCAGACAGGTAAGTTAGTTGAACTGTATTTAAATATTAGATTTGTACCATTTCCAATATGTTGTATGGATTGAAGCCACACTTCCACCAGTGGAGCCACATTTGACACCATCCGTAGTTTGTATGGCAAGACGGAGCGATAAATACAGCTTCCTTTTTGCTGGATACAATGATGAAGTCTATCAAGTTTTTATGTACTTGTTCTTTCTTCTACTGTTTTGTGTTGGTGCTTCTGTGGTCCCACTTACCTTTAGTACTCTGTAATTATGTCAAATTGTGTGATTCTTGGTAGTGTGATCATTGAGTTGTGTGATCGTCGCATGAGTATGATCTCACACCGTTATGAAGCCATCGTATTTACAGTCTGGCGGTGGAAATGCAAGCGAGGCCTTACTATTGTACCTATACTAAGTGGCCTGTACCAACCTGATGTGAGTCATGACGCTCAGGGGAAATGAGGCTTTTGATAGCAGATCGTATCCTTTGGCGAGATTCTGTAAAGTAGTTCTTTTTTCTCCATTTGTTTTTTTTCCCACAGCAGAAAACGAGTCAAAGAAGAGCAGAAAACAAAAGAGAGCAAACAGCCAAATACCCCCCTCATAGAGACCGGTGTTGCTCCTAGCCTCGGGTAAGAAAGAATGCTTGTCATTATTTATGAGCGACGTTACCCATGTTGGTCATTCATTTTGTTCTTGCCTTGCTTTAAGGCGAGGAACTGATTTTTATAGTAAATTGTAAAGTAAAACTTTGTTTTTTTATTGTGAGTGAATCTTTGGGATTTGAAATGTTAGAATTCTTCTTTTGGGGGGCTGTCAGCGAAAAAGTGTAATCTGTAATCTGTAACCCCCCCCCCCAACAGTGTTACAAGGTTACCTCACACAGTAGTCACCAGTTGTTCAATCCAACGTAACCTCACTTAACATTTAAAGAACTGCAAAAAGGGAGCTTTTCTGATGCTGAACAAGTCGGACTGAAGGAAAACTCGGAAGTCATCGTTCAGGGAGAACTTCTGTTTGTATGCAGCATAATAACACACACTTTGCTTGCTTTCCCTACTTTTGAAATTAAAGTAGTTTGAGTAATATTACTCACTGACTACACTGACTTTAACAACTGACTTTTTTATCTTTGAGCTGAGCTGGATACAAAGCGACTGCAGGTGTTGTTCGAGAACATAATTTCAGCTTTGTTTGATAAATTAGGCCTCAGGTGTTTGCCTGTCAGTTCTCTGAAAAACAGTCGTTTTGCTCCTCCATCCTTCTTGGACATCTCTCTGCTGAACCTCCCATGAAAGTGAAACACATACTCCCTCAAACTTGTTTCAGATGCTGCATGAAATTAACGACATGTGCAAAATGTACCTAAAGACGTTCTTGCAAACCTCTGCAGGATAAAACTTGTATAGAGTTGTCAACGCAGCGGGATCATTTATTTCAAATAACGGCTCGCAAAATCACTTGTATATGTGATTTATCCTTGTTCACCTCTTTATGTTGTGCTTTCTGTTAAAAAAAAAATAAAGGATTTTGTTTGGAAGTTTGGAAGTTTGCTTGCATGATGTTGAAGACATCACGACTGCAATTGATGCAGGAGTTATTGTATTTAAGGCGAAGAGCTGGAGCTGCAGTTTGCCTTTAATGTTTTTCTTTTCTCTCTCTCTGTCTCTCTCTCTCTCTCTGTCTCTCTCTCTCTCTCTCTCTCTCTCTCTCTAAATCCTTTAGGGTGAAATTTCAGACAAATCCAACGTTGAAATATTTATACCCACCTCCCTCCAATGGCATTCTGACAAATATAATGCATGCCCTCATGGGTGTGCCAAAGTTTTATGTTCAAGTAAGTAAATATTTCGTTTCCTGTCTGATTTAATTTTACATGCATACGTAGAAAGCCTGTGTTGCTGCGTTTGCTTTTTATTTTTTTATTCATTTATTTTTTGGGGGAATTTGTTAAAAGCGTAAATGTTGCAGTATCTTTAGATTTAGATTCCTATTGTTAAATAAAAACACTCTTGAACGAGTGTCCTCCAGGTTTATATTAGGCATGTAGGGTCTTTTAGAGATCAAACGGCAAACATTTGCCTTTTAAATTTTGGTTTGGGAGCAAGTATTAATAATAAACCATTAGTGGGAAGCGTGAGTTATGGGTTTAACATTTCCCTGGAAGCCTCGCTGCCTGGATATTCAGTGCTGTTAGTTCTCGTGACGACATCTTGGTGGCGCTGGTGTGTCGCAGAAAGAGCTCTAATGCTCAGCCGCAGGTATCTCACTTCAGCCTCAATCTCACCTTGATCCTTGTATTTGTATGCAAAAGCCTGGCAATCTGTATTACACACGGAGCCCGTGTTATCAGCTGCTGCTTGAGAGCAGCAGTATGTTTATATAAGCAGCTCCCATCCAGCTTGCAGGATGAGTCTTCACGTACAGGAGCCACGGTTTTTACACTTGTGTTTTGTGTTATTCAGGTGCTTCATTTGATGAACAAGATGAATTTACCGTGTCCTTTTGGTCCCGTCACAGCCAGACCACCCATGGTAAGTTTCTGGACATCGGTGACTAGTTTGTTAGTGTTTGTTAGTGACATAACAGGCATGATCGACAAACACACATGATTTGTTTGCATCCAAAGCCTCATTTCAGTTTTGTTTTTAAGCTAAAAAAAAAAAAAAAAAATGCAGTTTTTAATCTAAACTTTGACAGATGGACATTAATATACTATAAGGAATTAGTTTCTTCATGTTTTCTAAAATCTTCTGCACTCTGATTTTGTTTATGTCTAAAATAACCTGCTTATTTTTCATCATTAAATTACCAAGCAGCAAGTGTTGAGAGTGCCACGTGATAAAAAAACCCCCCCCAAAAAACAAGCATCTGAAACAAATATCAAATATTCATAAACATCAAATAACTTAATATCAAAGTGAACTCAAAAGTGTCAGGTGATGCATCTAATAAAGAGAAAACGTGCATCAAAAGTGGATTGTGTGGGTATGAGGTGCGTAGAGAGGAATGGAGTCTAAATACAAAAAGTATGAAAATGAGTATTTTAGGTCATCGAATAAGGCTGCCTCACACGGTGATGCCAGCGTCTGGTCATGTAACCAGCACTACCAGATGCTGTTTAAAGGATAATACCACGTATCCATGTTTTTCAGTTTGAGATCCTGCCTCCGGCTCCACCCATCCCCATGCCTCCTCCCTTCCCTCCCGACTACCCCCCTTTACCGGAGGAGGACATGGAACTGTCCAGCGATGAAGAGTCAGAGTACGAGAGTGGAGATGAGGGGGACAAAGAGAGGTGAGGAGCAGACATTCACGCTCAGATTGGCTCTGGGGAAATATGTTCTTGCAGCAAGGAAACTTGCAGTGATGCTGTTTTACATCAAATGGTCCCTACCGGCCAATCGGTGTAGTTGCATATTAATCAGTAATTACACTTGTTGCTTGATGCGAAATGCTTTTAGATAGGAAAGATTTGTTTGTTCTTTTTGTCCGGTTAGACTTTTTGTTTCATTGTTTTTCTTTTTATTCCACGTACTTGCTTTGTTTCAGGATTGCTCGTCTGATGAGCCTGGCCAACCAAGCATGCAAGAGACCCTTGAGACCAAAAACAGCTTCAAAAAGAAAGAAGCCCAAGATCAAGGATCTACTCTATGTTCCCAAACCCGACTCTCAGAGGTACACCAAAAGCACTCAAGCATGTCACAGTCCTCACGCATAATTTATCTGGAGACTACACCGGAGGACAAAAATCTCCAGACAATAAGCAGTTCTCATAAAAACAGCTTTGTGTGTCTCAGAGACTTCATGTTTCACATCGACTCACACTCCCTTAATGACAAGACACAAACTCTACTTCCAAACTATAAATCTGTACAGATATCCTCCTGGACACATGTTTGCAATCTGGAAAATATTTCTGGCTGACCAGATTGGAGTAGAAAACAACAACAAAACCAAAAAACTACAAGATTCAGGTTTATTGTGGCTTCTTTTTTGAGACTCCCGTTGAGCAGATTGGTGTCTGTTTCCATTGTCCTCAGCGCTCTGATGCTGCAGCCCTCTGATGTGTTTGAGCAGCTGAACCCCTCTGGTCCGAGGAAAATTGAATTCCACATTTCGGTCCCAGAAGGCGCAGCTCTTGAGGAGGGAAGCGGGCCAGGTCTGCCTGACGACGAAGGCAAAGGTAAGAACTCTCTTGCAGTATTTGATTCAATTGGGGAAATTTAGACCAAGTTATTTATCAAGCATGTGGGCTGTCGTCGTCATCCATCAGCCGCCACGTATCTGAGTCGCGGGGGGCAGCAGCATGGACAAAGACTACCAGACCTCCCTCGCTCTCCCCAGATGTTTGCACTTAACAAATTATTTAGAGATCATCAAAACAGCTCGTCACACTTCTGAAAGGCAGATTGGATGCCTTTAAATGTCTTTCTCTGCCTCATAAAGTTCAAAATCCACAGGGATTGAATTTGGAATAATATTAAACAGATATTAAATATTAAAACAACAACATATGCGAGGCTTTGAACACTAAACACTTAATTGATTATTGTTGTAGAAATCAGTGCACTATTATAAAGGACAAGTCGAACCGAGCACGAGGCGCGTGTTGTTGTTGGAGGGGAGCAGAGATGCCTTGGGGGCACTCGACAGACTTGGCTCTCACAATTATCTGTATTGTCGTTAGTTCTTCTCATGATTGACCAATTGTTTGCTTTTTGTTCCTAAAGTAAAGTCTCTCTATGGGTAACAACCTTTTGCTGAATTTCCAGCAGAGTGAAGCTGAAATAAATGTAGTCCCTGTGTGTGCACTATGTACCAATCTTGCCTGGTATGTTTATTACAACAGTCTCGCTCAGCGAGCATCGCTTCCTCACCTGTGAGGGTATCGATTCAGTGAGCATTAAGAAAGGAGGGTCTGATGAAGTGTGTAATAAGGGGACGTGGGGCTTAATGGTAGCCCGCCACCACCCCGCATCAGCAGCAGTGAGTTCACCGTTTCGGATAGTTGAGAAATATCAAAGGGGATTTCCGGTATACTTGAGTGTCTGTTGATATACCCGGGTGAAGTATTATTATAGGGTATGCATCAGGATAGGTGATCTTTCCACAAACAAGTAGTTTTTATTGTGTTCCAAACAGTATGAACCCGGGACATTTCATGTTCGCTCTCTTCAACTTACCTTCATTTGTTAATGCTGGTCAGGAAAATGGCCGGAAAACTTCTGGCCCTTTCTGAGAGCCAAGTGTTGCACAGCGGCACATCACAGTGGAAACTTGCACCGGAACAGTTTTAACCATTATCTGTATGAGCAAATGTCATTGAAGGCACCGTCTGTGCTTCTTGTCACCTGTGCAGTTCCCTGCTCACCTTATCTCCCTTCTCCTAGCTACAACTTCACTCCTTGGTGAGTCCCTGGGAAGTAAAATAGATCTCAAAGTCAAGCACAAAAGATTTCCTAAAGGCATGGGGAAGATAAACTACGACAGGTGGCTTTTTGGATTAGTCTTGTTTTGGGGAAGTGGGTGTGTGGGATCCGATAAACAAGCTATTTAAATGAAAAAGGGAGGTGGAAGGTAGATAAGGAGGACTGTAATTTTGAAAACAGCGATCTAGGTGTCTGCAAAAAGTGTATCTGAAAAGCTCCCCGATATCCTTGCCTGGGAGCACGCGCATACACAACTCATGAGGATGTCAAGCTGTTTTTCCCGTTCATCGGATTTGTACAGCCCTGCTGCCCTTCGTAATTCCATTGACAATGTGTGTGCATCCATGCGCTTCTCAAGCGTTATCCCTCCCACCGCTGTTCAGACTCATGTTTGGAAAACAGAAGTGGGTTGTGATCAGTGTTTTATTTGATGAAAGCTGACGGTGGCGATTGTTCTCTCTTGATTGTATTTACTCTTTATTTATTTAATCATGACAAATCCGTTTTATAACTATCAATATGTGAACTAATTTACACCGTGATCAACGCAGTGCCTTTCTTCATATCCTGAAGCACTTCAGCACATCCCAACGCATGATTTTTTTCAGATTATTGAAAATTTGTGGCCCGTCAGTTTGACAAGCTGTTGTTAATGTGCAATATTTATCTCCTTTTACATTCTCCAATTCTTTATCCAAGTGGATGAGAGGCAGGTAGACCGTGGCGGCGCTCAGGAAGGGGCGGTGGCTGAAGGTTTTGGGAAGCTTTACCCGAGTGCCCAGGCACCGCAGGGGCAGACGGAGGACAGCGACGACGAGCAGGATCTCGTGTCGGATGTGATCTCGAGGAAGGAGCTGGAGAAAGGACGGCTTTCAAAAGATGGTAAACAGGACTCAGTAGCAGAACAGGGGAGGCTCTTTAACGAGGACAGCGGCAGAACTGGTCACAAACGCGCAAGTGCGGACGGTGAAAGACGAAGCAGTACTTTTACTTTTCTTTTACTTATTTTAAGGCAGCAAATGCAGCTTGTTTTGCAGAACAGCGGCAGAAGTGAAGCAAGATGAAACTAGTGGCTCGTTTGCAGTGTATATTGAAACGAGCTGGAAGCTAATTGAGACTGAGGCATCACAGGAAACAGCGAAAAGTGCAACCTGTTGAAAATCAAACACGTAATTGGACTGATAATCTCCTCAGTGGGGGAGCAGCTGCTAATATCAGCGTTTCCTTTATAATTCCTTCTGTGATGACGAGAGCTGAGGCTAAACAGATTTTTGGCTTCTTTATTTTCACTATTTCCATTTCTAAAAAAAACTTTTATTAAACATCTGAATGATGAACGCTGGACTCCAGACGTTAACGCAGCCCCCGCAGGCTGAACATCCAGGAACATTTACAGACTAGTTGTAAAGTTTGAAACAGATGGTCAGAGACGCGTCTCCAAACAGGCAGTCCAGCTGAAACACGATCTATCAAGAAAACAGCTTGCAAGATGCTGGAATCAGACACGCAACCTTTTTCTTTCAGTCCTCCCCTTTGCCTAGATCTTCCTCCGGCATTAAATAAAACATTGAGATGGGATTGAGTTGCAATGACTTTAAATAAGGCAGCTCTCTGATCCTTTGTACCTGTTTTTAAAATTCACCTTGCATTCAATTTTTTTTTCTCCCTCCCTCCCTCCCTCCCTCCCTCCCTCCCTCCCTCCCTCCCTCCCTCCCTCCCTCCCTCCCTCCCTCCCTCCTTTTTTTTTTTTTTTTTTTTTTTTTAAACAGAGATGAAAAGGATGTCTGTGTTTAAAAATTATGAAGCGGGCGAGCCAACCTGCAGACTGTACGTGAAGAACATCGCAAAGCCAGTGGAAGAGAAGGTAGACCCGCCCGCCACTCCTGACCCACTTTCACGTGGTTGCTGCGTGGGATGTTTGAGTTGGGCTTAATTACACAATCATACCACTGAGGTTTAATCCACTGCAAAATGAACGGAAAAGAAAGGCGTGACGGACGGGAATGTTGTTCTGCTGTGTCTTCCAGGACCTGAAGTACATATACACAAGATACATTGACCCGTCTTCAGAAGCTGAGAAAAACATGTAGGTATCTGGATTTTATTTCCATGGCAACCGCTGTGCCCCACTGGTTACTGGCTCAGGCTATTTTTGACTCGCGTTCATTCACTTTCTTTGGAGAATTGTTCATGCTGACTGGGCGTTGTGCTATTAATAAGTTTGATAATGGATGTGGAGCTCTTGGGGGACGTTCCATGTTGGAGCATCAGCAGTACTTCAGATGAAACCTCCACCTGAGTCGTTAAATCAGCTCACGTCAGTTAGTCTTCATCAACCAGGGGCTCACCTCTTGGTTGGTCGATACATTTTCATTTTATGTTCATTTTAAATTCTCAGGAAATTCGATCTTGTATGTTAATGCATCCTAGATGTCCCATTTTGGTTTAAAAGTATTTTTGTTGTTTTTTTTTCATTACAACAAAGACATAAAAGCACATTTACCCATAATCCTGCTGCTGAGGGCTGCGTTTCTGTCGCCGAACTCATCGTTTGAATGTTTGGTAACACATCCGACGATAAACTCACACAAGTTAGGGCCCATTTCATGTTTTTTTGTTACACTGCTCCCTAGCAGA